>CAUYTI010073592.1:0-11359 GCA_963575145.1 Galago senegalensis | reverse complement strand
GAAGTAGGAAATAAAGACATTTTGCTACATGCCACCTAAGAGTGTGTAGTCGTTTCTTGCTTTTAAACTATTCTAGGAGCGAGCTTGCACCCGCGGCCAAGCCGTCCTTCTCTCCCCGCGAAAAGGAACCTCACACAACAGCGATGCCACTCTTTTCAGATACTATGTGTTTGGAAAAATGTAGTTACTTTTCATGACACGTGCTATTTATGTCGGTGTAATAGATTTGTTATTGTTAATTTAAAACAAAGTAAGAAATACTGGAACATGTTCTCAGATTTAGTTTCTAAAGCTGTATATAACGTCATTAAATATAAAATGTTTAAAAATGTATGGGTTGTTTGGCTAGGTGGCCAAAATTTAGGTCAAAAAATTTGACCTAAAATATAAAATGTTTAACAATGTATGGGTTGTTTGCCACATAGCCAAAATTTCGGTCATCCTAACTTCCCTGAAACACCAGCTCTAATCATAAACACAACATAAAATCATAAAGAAAATAGGAACTGTAAGCTTTGTGTCTTTGTCACCCTGGATCAGTGAAATCAACCAATCAGCTACAGATGATTGTTCTTGTAGTTGAGCATTCTGACGGGTCTATAATGACACATATCATCCCTCTTTTTTCCCAACCCTTGGCAACCACAGATCTTTTTATTGTCTTCAGAATTTTGGGTTTTCCCAACTGTAGTTGGAGTCACAGTAGGTGACCTTTTTATACTGTTTTTTTTTCTTTTACTTAGTAATATGCATTTAAGTTTTCTTCTGGCTGTTCATGGCTTGAGACAACTTACTTCTTTTCGCTTTGAATATTATACCAAAGTCTGGATGTACCACAGTTTATTTAGCCATTCAGTTACTAAAGGACATCTTGGTCACGTCCACATTTTGGCAGATATGAATAAAGCTGCTGTAAACATCCGTGTGTAGGTTTCTGTGTGGATATGCAGACATTTTTAAGAGTATTGAAATATCAAAAACTGTTGAAAATTGATCAAAAATTGCATGACCGATCTAGCATGTTTATTCTCCCAGGTGACACTGTGTGCTACTGTGTCCTTTATATACATTTTTAAAGCAGTGTAGAGAATTTTAAGGGTCTTTCAAGTATTATGTTTTGTAATTTGAGGGAAGTAGTTTTTGTTTTTTTTTTTAATTTTTTTATTTTATTTATTTATTTTTTTTATTAAATGATAGCTGTGTACATTAATGCAAACATGGGGTACAGTGTGGTGTCTTCACACACATTTTGACATACTTTCATCAAGCTGGTTCACATAAATTTCATGTTATTTGCATAGTCATTGTGTCCACAAAGAGTTTGTTTTCTATTAGTTTATTTCATCCTTTGAACATTCCTGACATCCTATTAATTACAAAGCTCAAAGGGAAAATGTACTAGTTGTTCTCAAACTTGAACCTGCCTCAGATTTGAGTTGGGGGATTTGTTGAGTTGGGGGATTTGTTGAATCAGATTATAGGGTCTTCCCCCAGGGCTTCTGCTTCAGTAGATTTGGATGGAACCTCAGAATTTGCATTTCCACTGGGCACCGAGGTGTTAAATGGGGTTCCAGACAAGTAGGGCTACTGTAACACATCACCAGAAGCACAGTGGCTTAAGACAACACATTTATTTTCTTAAGATTCTGGGGGCCAGAGGTCCAAAATTGGTTTCAGTGGACTAAGAAACCAGCAGGGCTCTTCTCTTCAGGAGGCTCTGAGAAGGAATTCATTGGCTCCCAGTGGCCGTCTGTATTCCTTAACTTTTGGCCTCCTCCTCCTCCTTCTTGGGAATGCACTACTCCGATCTCCACTTCTATCATCCTGTTGCCTTCTTTTTTGTAGTCAAACCTCCCAAGATAATTTCTCCATCTCAAAGTTCTTAATCACATCTGCATAATTTCCTGTGCACATAAGGTACCATTTGCAAGTCATAGGACATGAATATCCTTGGGGGTAATTATTCGGCCTGCCACACCATGCCACTTCCTAACTCATCTTCCCTGATCTCTTCGGAAACACTCACTAGTATATCCTGAGGAAAATGTCATTTAGCACATTTACAACTGGAGCCATTTCTTATGAAACTGGAGGTGATTTGCAGGTGGTAATGCACCTGCTTCTGCATTAAATGTTCATGTTTTCTTGGTGAGAAAGTTTAAATTTTATAACAATTTTTTTTATTAAGAACTCATATGGCATATAAGTTTTTCTATGTAAGATTCAGATGTTCCTTATCCTTAAAGAGCTTCAAACTGGTAGAGGTATGACTTACTCAGAAGTGTAGTTGATTGCAGCCAGCATGTGGTAAGTCCAGCAGTGCTGGTACCAATAGACCTCTAGGGTTAGGGAAGGGGGATGTGGTACTGAGTGTGAATGAGGAAGGAAGCTTCTGAAGATGGACAAAGCCGGTGAAGGGGACGAGTAGAAAGTGGTAAGGCTGGAACTTAGAAGGTTGTGTTGGGGACAGAGGGAGAGTGGAGACAGCAAGTACGACGACGAAGGGGCCAGGTGGGGCAGACACCAAAGGCTCAGATTGCCAGGTCAAGAATTCAGCTTCTGTTTAGTTGAGAAAGAATGGAGAGGTGACTGACAATTGAACTAGAGCTGGAGAGGGGCCAGCAGGCTGTAGTATGGAATGAATGAGAAGTAGTGGACACTGGAGGCGAGGACACCTGTGCTTGCCACCCACCAGCCATGCTAGCTGTTACCTTGCCATTGGCCTACATGCAGGTGAAACCAGGTACGTATCTGTTGTGGAGTTACATTAGAAAAGTTGGCAGCAGCCCAATTTCAGAGGCTCCATCTTCCCCACAAGCAGGAAATAGCAGCTGTGAAGAGGTCAAGGTTTACCTTTAAAAGAGAGAAAAGAGGAGACAAGCAGAACATTTTCAGTGTATTGAAAATAACTAGTAACAGAGGAGAAAAGAAAAAATGAAAATTTTAAGAAGATTTCTTCTGGTTTCCCACTCCTCCCCCTCTTCTGCATCCCTCCCCTCATATCTGGTAAAAACTGTGGCTGTTTTCCTTGTCATTCCTTTCCACTGGGGGGAGAAAGCACTTTCTCATTTAGGGTCTCTATCTTAGCAGGACGGGGAAAATTAATCAAGCGACATTCACATTTCAGTGAAGAGAATGAATACCTTTTTTGGAGAGGAGGGGAAATACTATTCCTTAGTTTGCTTTTAAAAAATGTTTGTGCTTAGTACCTAGTACACATAATTTAAAAATACACTTTAGTTCTGTAGTATGTAGAGGAGAAAAGGCAGCTGATTTTAGAGAAAGAGAAAGAAGAGTCTTAAACCACCGGCGCCACCTGCTTCCTCAGCTACTGCCTGGAGTGTGCTGTGCGGAGTCCTCGTAGTGTAATGTTTCATGGAGCTTCTCCCCGGCCCTCTGAGGTTTATGTTATCACTCCAGTTAAAAGAGAAGGAAACGTCTTCTCAGGGAGGCTAAGTAACTTTAAGCGACAATGCTGGGTCATCTGAGTCTTGAGACACATTCACTGCTGTTAAATGCACCATGCTGGTGTTCAGTCAAATCCCCCAAAGCAGATCTATACTCTGATGTCACATCTTAACGTGGCTAATTTATAGTGGACAGATGGGAGGCACGTGATAAAATAAGAATAGTTTTAGCTTTCAGAGTGCTTAATTTCTGCTGAACGATCATAGGGTTTTCAGAAGTTTTATATTTTTTAACCAAAAAAAGGTTTTACTGTACTAGAGTTGTGATGGGATAGATTTGCTCTTTCCCCTGGTAGCAGCTCTGTTTTGCCAGTAATACACATAAACGGTATCATGTACCCTTCCTAACTTGGCTAATGCCCGTGGTGACATAGTCTTTGTTCAAGTTATCTCCTCTTTCCCTTTCCTCTCTGAGACCCTGCCCTCCCCCATGTCTAACACCCTAGCCCCACAGAGGACCCTGAAGGGCTCTGTTCCTGTGCTTGTCTCAGGATTCCCAAACTGATTGTAAGCACCCACCGTAAGGATAGTTCCTAAAAGAAATACTCCATAAAGAGTTGTTGAACTAGACCTGCTCTTTGCCCATCAGGTACATGAGATTAAACTGATGGCATACCATGTGAAGTAAGATAGATGGACAAATTTCAAAAATATAAAAGGGAAAAAAATACATAGGGATGAGAAACTTATTTCTATAAAATAGAAAGGAGCTGCTGTTGCACGCAGTAATGGTGTGTCTATCCTTGTGTGCTTGCTTCAGGTTTTACTCCATCGTTGTGAGGATAGATTGTAAAAGCTGTGGAAACATTTGTCTGTCTGGGTGGGAGATGGTATATCCTGATTACTTTGTTGTTTTTTGTTGGTTTGTTTTTTCCTGCAGACTTTGGATTTAGTGTCTTACGAGGGGAGGGAAAGTGCAGGGTCACAAATGCCAAAGAGAGTCCATAGTCCCGACAGAGAGTCCGAAAGAAAGGTGGCCTCGGCTCCATTACTGACTCACTAACGGAGCTTGTTACTGCAGCTTATTACTGCAGCCTTCGCCCCCTGCTCTGAACACAGAGTAGCTCATCACTTCTTAAGTCCTTTCCATTTCTTTGGCTCTACTTACCAACAAACATGACTTCCTTTCTTCAAAAGGCTGAACTCCTCAAGCCTCTAAATCATCAGCACACTAATTCATAGAGAAATCCCAGTGCAATTAAATCCACCCTTGTCTATTTATTACATTCCAAGGTGTTATCTGGTTGCTTCTATCTCCTTCATCTTACTCGCACTGATTTTTTTAAATGAGGATTTGCCAGTATCTGCTACATTCAGTTATTATTAAAATCTCTTTCACAACATTTTTGTACAACTCTGAATTTTGTTTTTCCTGCAGCCATGTAAAATCATTTTTATGAAAAGCATCAGCAGTTACTTGTTTCATACCCCTTGTTATCTTGTACCACTCTTCTTAAACAACATAGAGGTAAAAATTGTTTCTTTCAGGATTTTGGAACTGTTGTCACTTGGCAAATGGGGAGGAGGTGGAGCAGCTGGGGGAAGGTTAAGTGGTGAGAGGGGGAAGTCGGGATATTGAGGACAGAACATTTCTATTTATAAGTGCATGGCAAGGTCTTGGAGGCAAAGAGTCTGTGCTGCAAGTTTTCCTAATTGGTGATAATTAGATTTGCTAACTACATTACAGCAACACGGAGATCGTTAAAGGGAAGGAATTGGATCTGCGACGTCTTGCCGTGGTGCAGTTTTGTGTAGCAGTTTACCTAGGTTTGTTGTCATGTGGTGGCAGTTTCTCCTCCTTTTCTTGTTAGTCACCAAAGGATAGCCTTGTAGGGCAAAACCATGTGTTTTTTTTTTCCAGTGTGGCCATTTACATTTGTGTTAACTATCTCCTCCATAACCTTTGGGACAATTACACATTAATTCTATAAATTAAAGGGAAGGAGACAGAACTTAAGATTTTTAAGGTGACTTAATCTGAGTCAGGCCTCACATATCTAAGCCTTCACCCTTTTCTAAATATGAATCTTTCGAGAGTGGCTTATGTCTGTTATTAGGAAATTCATGGAATAAAATTCTTCTGTAATAGGGATTGATAGTTTGTCACTGGTAAAGCGTATCTGTGTGGTATGTTGTTTACAAATATTTCTCATATACTATCTCTCTTTTTTCCCCCAAGGGGGCAGCTTCACAGCAACTCTTCTGTAATTAGACCTCATGTAATACCTATTTTAAAAAAAAAAAAAAACCTCGTAAGTAATTATAAATTGCAGCCACATTTGCTGATGGGCTGTGATGACTCTAATCAAATAATGGAGCTTAGTTCAGAGAAACTAGTAGTTAGGGTCACTGGTGGATATGTAGCCAGAAGCTTCATTAATCTGATAATTTTCACTCTCTGCTGCCAATTGATCTCTGGATTTTTGCCCCTCTTCAGGTTAATAATCAAAACATTGCCTCTAAATATAGAATGATAGGAGCAAGTTTATGAATAATTCTAAATTTAATTTCAAGAGCTAAATGTTCAGTTACTAATTTATCGCTTGATCATAGGGATTTGGCCATGTTGCCATTGTCTGAGTTCGGTTCTCTTGTTTCCAATCGGGAAACTTAGGTGTATTTAATAAGCCACATAATTTATTAATGATTCTACATCTTAAGCCCTTACCTGCTAAATAAATAGATAATTTTAAAAAAACAAGAATAAAGTATACTTTAAAAAGGAAAAAGTAATGAATTTCTAGTTTTTTTAACTTTTCCTTCTATTACTTGTATTTCAAGTTTAATTAGACTTAACATTTGCACATAGGCAAAATAATGAGTAAGGCAAAAAGAGAAAACCAATTTAATGTTAGGTAACAATAAAGATATCCTGGGAAATCTGGCTTCCCCCCCACATTAGGCACATAAGGAGCCTCTCAAATCCATCTTAAGGGAATCACACTCTCCCCTTTCTCACGCACAGATACCCATTCACACTTGTTCAGTTTTATTCCTGTAAAAGTCAATGAAGAGTCATGTTGGAAAGACAAAGCGTTTTAATTCTGTGGCAAAATATTTATTGTATTCTGTATCCATAGACATCTTTGTAATCAACCTTGACGTGTATTGAATGTTACATTCAGATATAAGCAGTGAGTAATGTTCAAGAGAAGTCTGTCCTCTTGAGGGGGAGCCAGGGTGAGGAGGTGTTTTCAGGTGTTTATAAGTAAGGTGACGAGGCCAGGCACAGTGGCTCACACCTGTAATCCTAGCACTCTGGGAGGTCAAAGCAGGTGGATTGTAAGAGGAGGCCAAAGTGGGCAGATGGCCTAAGTTCAAGAGTTGTGAGCCCATCCAGCCAGGCGTTGTGGCTGGTGCCTATAGTCCCAGCTATTTAGGAGGCTGAGGCAAGAGGATCTCTTGAGCCCAATAGTTTGAGGTTGCTGTGAGCTGTGATGCTACGGCACTCTACCCAGGGTGACAAAGTGAGTGTCTCATTAAAAAAAAAAAAAAAGGAAAGAAAATAAAGGTCAATATGATGGAAAGTTTGGTGGAGTTTATTTTGATAATATTATCGTGAGTATTAAAATAATTTAAAGGTTTATAAGTCCCTCAGAAGAAAAGTTGGATACATGGACGTAGTGTTTATAAATGTCTATTTTTTCCAATGAAGCCCAAAAGGGAAAAGATTCTAACCGGGGCCGCACAGCATGGCCTCCCCTGTCATTGCCAATGGCACCACCACTTCTCTTGATAGAGACATTTTTCAACTAGATGGCTCTGACACAGTAATGGCCATCCTGACTGCATCAGGAAACTATTCATAAAACAAGAACATTTAGGTGCAGGTAGAATTTTTTTCCTAGGATACAAAAAAGGATTTTAGTTCCTTTGAAGGAGAAGATTTAAATGAGTTGTGTTAAAATTACATGGCCTGTGGACATTATGTGGTGTGCTATGCTTGTTTAATTATCTTAGAAATTTGTGAGTTATTGTTTTCAATTATCTCTTAACGTTTATTGACTCCACATGACTGTTTTTAAATCTTCATCACCATTATTTGGCTCCCCTTGTTTTTATGCTAATCTAGGACATCTCTTCTGTGGACGACTGCAGCAGAGAATGGCATCTGCTGCCAGCAAAGCCAACAACTGTGGCAGGGAAGTCCTGCCAACACCAATAATGAATTGGAACTTACAAACCCCTATCCTGGCAATATGCCCTGGGACATACAAAGTATTTCTTTTTATTTTTTTTATTTTTTAATTTATTTCAGATTAATATAAGGGTACACATGATTAGGTTACATTATCTGTATATCTTACGTAAAGTTCAAGTTATAGTTGAGCCCTTCACCCAAGGCGTGTGCCATATACCCTTACATTGTTAGGTGAGAGGACACGCATCCTCCTCTGTCCCCCTCCGCCCTTCCCTCTTCCCCTCACTTGAATTTTAATAGTGTTTTCTCTCCTGTGGGTATGTAGTTGTTTATCTTTTGTTTTCATATTAGTATTGAGTACATTGGATACTTGCTTTTCCATACACATGATACTTTACTAAAGAAAATGCACCTCCATTCAGGTTCATATGAAAATGTAAAGTCATCCTCTCGTCTTACTGCTGAATAGTATTCCAGGTATCCATATACCACAGTTTATTAATCCATTCATGTGTTGGTGGGCACTTGGGTTGATTCCACATCTTGGCAAAATTGTGACTTGAGCTGTGATGACTATTCCAGTGCCAATGTCTTTATGGTAAAAATGACTTTTTTTCTTCTGGGTAGATACCTAATAATGGGATTGAGTATTTCTCTTTAACAAATAGTTAGAAAATGATCTGCTTGAAAGCGATTATCAGATGGCCCCTTTTGTTGCCATCTTTATATGGAAAAAAAAAAAGAAATTGGATGAGATGTTGCCAGTTACTAGCCATTGTGTAATGTCTTTCTCATTATATAATCTTCCAACTCAATTTTAAAGTTTAAACCTTTGGTTTTAGATTACTAAGCACTTAAACATTTAAACTTAGATTCTTCATGCATCTCAGGAATAAAGATTTTAATGTCTAGGAAAAGACATCACAAGTTGATATAATATCAAGTAAAATGTCACATACAATTACTCAGATTTTGTTTTTAGTTATCGGAATAAAGTGTTAAAGTCAAGGTTATAGATAGTATCAGTCATGAAGGTCTGTGTGCTGACTGGACATCTTAAAAATACAAGCCCCAATTCACAGGGCAAGACCTACAGAAGGTGCTAGCCACCAGCTAATAGTGGAATTTTGTGGGAAGGTACATTTTATATCATGACATTTCAAAATGTAAATGATGGCCCCAATGCTTATCTCATGCTTTTATAGACCACTTTACTTTTGCAAAAGTGTTCTATACATTTTATAACAGGCAATACATTCTTTTTTCAGCAAGACATTCTTATGAACAATAGACATGTCTCCAAAGAAGACATAAAAATGTCCAGTAGACATAGGAAAAGGTGCTCAACGTCACTTTTAATTGGGGAAATGCTAATTAAATAGCATTAATGCTAAATGAAATACCACCTCATGCCTGCTAGGATGGCTCTCATCAAAAAGATAGGAAGTAGCAAATGTGGTGAGGGTATGGAGAGGAGGGAGCCCTGGTTCACTGTGGTGAGAATGTAAACGGGTACATGCCTTCTAGAAAGCAGTATGGAGAACCCTAAAGAAATTAAAAATCGTACTGCCGTATGACCCAGGCTTCCCTCTTCTGGCCATGCTCCTGAAGGAGATGAAATCATCACCTTCAAAGACATCTGCACTGTCATATTCCTTGCAGTATTATTCTAGGTAGCCAGGCTATGGAAACAACCTCAGGGCCACTGATGGATAAATGGATAAAGTGTGCATATATACACAACAGAATATTATTTTAGTTATCTTCAGAAAGGAGATAATCCTACCAGTTGCCACAACACAGCTGGACCTTAGAAGACATTATGCTAAGTGAAATAATCCAGACCCAAAGAAATTTTATTTTATAAAATTTATAAAAAATATATATATATGTATTTATTATTATGTATTTATTTAGATATATAAATATTTATATATTTATGTATTTTAATATATTTATATATATTTCTATTTTTTGATTTCTGATTATCCTCAGGAAGGAGATAATCTTATCAGTTACCACAACATAGACCTTAGAAGACATAATGCTAAGTGAAATAATCCAGACGCAAAGAAATTTTGTGTGTGAAATCTTAAAAAAAGATCAAATATTCAAAGATAGAGAATAAAACAGTGGTTCCCAAGGTGAGGTAGGGGAGGGAGACATTGGGAGAGGCTGGTCAAAGGATACACAGTAGCAGACATGTAGGCTGTACAAGCCTAGAAATATAATATACAACCTGAGAACTGTAGTTAATAACAGTAGATTAGGGATTTAATGTTAAATAAGTGGATTGTAGCTATTCTTGTCCTACACGGAACTATGAGACAATGGCTATGTTACCCTGCTTCCCTCTGGTAGCAGTGCAGTTATCTGTAGGTATCCCATAGCATCATATTGGAAACCTCAAATGTATACAATAAAACTTATTAAAAATAAAAGGGACAGTATGCATTTTGGCCTTCAAGTCTGTGGGCTTGTTGTTGATTTTTAGTCTTATCAAGGCTAATAGACCTTTCCCTCTAACTAGGTCCCAGAGAGTTGTCAGGAAGACAGATTCTGCCTCCATGATGGCAGCTGCTTACTCCAAAGCAGCCACTGACACAAAGATACAAATAAGCATTGCTTTGCATGAGGTTCAAGGAAGGGGCCTATGGCTTGCCAGAAAGGAGGGCTGTTCTGTTACAAGCGTTTTTAATTTTTTGGTGGAGGTTTTGTAACTTTTAACTGATAGGGTATGTGGCATAGTGCAATGTGGTAGTTAGAACACGAGCCCCGCCAGTTTGCTGGCCTGAAGTCTCAGTTCTGCTGTTTACTAGATGTGCGACATGCTGCAAGTGACTTAACGTCTCTGTGCCTCAGTTTATCTATTAAATTAGATAATTGGACTAGGGTAAGAGATTCATTGTAAGAATTAAATGGGCAATGTCTAGTCTATAGTTTATACTCAGTATAAATAATAATACAAACATACATAACTTTCTACAATAAGTTTTCTCTTTGGGGGGGGGGGGTTCTTGAGGGAAGTCCAAAGAAGCAGATTTGATAGTCCCATGTAGTAGAACTTTTAGGTCTCTTTTGCCTTCCTCTTGGTGTGATGGGACATATTCAGCGTGGTTTTCTAAGACATTTCCTGGCTTTGTTTCTGATGACTTCCTTACTGACTGTAGATGGTCCGTGATTCTCTCTAAACTCTGCTCTGTGGCTGGGCTCGAGGGAACTCATTGCTGGGGTGTGGGAGTCTACGCCCTGCCAGCAAAGGCCCCGTCCCTAGTATTGGCATGCTCAATGCCTGAGCAAAGGTTCGGATGGGAGAAAAATCAAGAATGGCTGTGCAAATAGCTAGCATGGGACCATGCTGAAGTTTGTCTAGTGTTAAGTCATTTACTTTTCACCAAACCTTAGAGGGCAGATCAGGGAACTAAAGCTCATAGAAGTCAAGTAATTTGCCTGAGTTGTTGCTGCAAATCATGAGGTGGCACCATGATTCGAATTTAGGCCATCTGGTTCCAGAGCCAGGCTCTTTACCCGAGATTCCCAGTCTTCGGGACTGAACTGGCCCCTTCAAAAGTGCTTTTTTTTTTTTTTTTTTTAGGCCACTGGCTTTTTATTTTTATTTTTTTAATTGAATGTTAACTATGTACATTAATGCACTTCTGGGGTACAGTGTGGGGTTTTCACATGCATTCTGAAATACTTCCATCGAACTGGTCAACACAGCCTTCATGTCATTTTCTCAGTTATTGCTTTA
>CAUYTI010073591.1:0-13872 GCA_963575145.1 Galago senegalensis | reverse complement strand
ACAGGTGCCCACTACAAGGCTTGGCCATTTTTTGGTTGCAGCCATCATTGTTGTTTGGTGGGCCTGGGCTGGGGATTTGAACCCGCCACCTTAGGTGTATGTGGCTGGCGCCTTAGCCGCTTGAGCCACAGGCGCCGAGCCTGAAAAGGTAAGTTTTAAAATAGGTTTTTTTTTTTTTTTGAGACAGATCCTCAAGCTGTCTCCCTGGGTAGAGTGCTATGGCTTCACTGCTCACAGCAACCTCCAACTCCTGGGCTCAAGCGAGTCTCCTGTCTCAGCCTCCCAAGTAGCTGGGACCACAGGCGCCAGCCACAATGCCCAGCTATTTTTTGGTTGCAGCCATTATTGTTGTTTGGCGGGCCTGGGCTGGATTCGAACCCGCCACCTTAGGTGTATGTGGCTGGCACTTTAGCCGCTTGAGCCACAGGCAGCGAGCCTAAAATAAGTTTTGAAGGAAAGCCTAAATGGCAGCTATTAAATTATCATTAGTATGATGATAACTTAGTACAAAGTGGGAAGGAGAGCACTGCAGAGGCACAGTTCAGGGCGCTCCAGTGTCAGCACAACCATGGTCACCAGGGAGGGGCTGGGCAGGTGCTGCCAGGCCTGCACCTTGGAAGGCATCAGAGAAGAGTACCCGCGCCACAGAGCCAGCAGCCCAGCCCCGAGCAGAACAACCTCGGGCATAGATGAACACTGCAGATTCTCTCTGGGCAGCAGGAGGGGCGACCCTAAATCTGACATGCTGCAGGTGAGCTGGGTGCTGTGGTGCCCACTTCAAAGGCAGAGGTACTGATATGTGCTGAGAAAGAGAAGGGCTATAAATCGGGAAGCATGCAGGAGACTGTTGATGTAAATAATCCACATAAAACTCTGCTTTATCTGGTGCACATTTACAAACAGGAAGAGGCAGGGGAGGACTCAAAATGAGCCCAGGAGGGGGACAAGAAAGGGGACAGAATTGTGACAGAGGTCCAAGAAGATTTTGCCTTATCCATAATGTTTCAATAGAAAATGTTTAATAATGACACAGTATTTATGTATTACTTACAGAGTTAAAATTTTATTAAAATATTTTTAGGAGATCAGGACACTATCTTCTCTTTTTGGCTACAGTCTCACTCAGGCTAGAGTGCCAGGGGAGTCACTCAGGAGCCTCCAATTTGTGGGCTCAAGCAATCCCCTTGGCTCAGCCTCCCATGTAACTGGGACTACAGGTACCTCCCCACAATGCCCTGCTAATTTTTCTGTTTTTAGGAGAGACAGTGCCTCACTTTTGGCCAGGCTGATCTCCAACTCCTGAGACCTGGCTCAAGTGATCTGCCTGCCTTGGTCTCCCAGAGTGCTAGGGTCACAGGCGTGAGGCAAAGACACTTTTTATGAAAGTCCAGTGCTGGTGTCTACAGACATGTTGTTGACACTGGCACACTCATTACATAAAACAGAGTTCTGCTTTGCCCTTCTGCCCAATTGGAAAAGGCCTGGAATCAGCCCCAAAACACAGACTTCTCTGAAGGGGAAAATTCAAAGTGAAGTCAGTGGAAAAGAACATCACCTTTGTTCTTATATTTGGAAGGAAAATAAACATCCAAGCGCAGCAGCAACCACCAACAAACACATTTTGGGCACCAAAAGTAGGGCCAACGTCCCCAGCTTATTAATAGCACAAAGTGCTCAGTGAGAGGTTGCTATAGCCACCATGTAAATCACACGTCCCAGCTGAGCCATTTTCTAGTCTAGGTACTTGGAGCCCCACAAAATGTTAGTAAAATGCTGGTATATGAGCCTTTTGAAAAGACGGGCTATAGCTTTCATCAGATATTGAAAGGATCTCAATGGGCGGCACCTGTGGCTCAGTGAGTAGCGTGCCGGTCCCATATACCCAGGGTAACAGGTTCAAACCTACCCCAGCCAAACTGCAACAAAAACTAGCCAAGCATTGTGGTGGGTGCCTGTAGTCTCAGCTACTCAGGAGCTGAGGCAAGAGAATCGCCTAAGCCCAAGAGCTGGAGGTTGCTGTGAGCTATGATGCCAAGCACTCTACCAAGGGTGACAAAGTAAGACTCTGTCTCTAAAAAAAAAAAAAAGACCACTACATGGGGACCCCATTAAATATCATAGGTGTATAATAGTTCAACATTGAATTTTTAATATGGGATACAAAAGAAATCATAAAAGTTTTTTTTTTTTGAGACAGAGTCTCACTTTGTTACCCTTGGTAAAGTGCTATGGCATCATAACTCACAGCAACCTCAAACTCTTGGGCTCAAGAGATTCACTTGCTTCTGCCTCCCAAGTAGCTGAGACTACAGGTGCTGCCACAACGCCTGGCTATTTTTAGAGATAAGGTCCCACTCTGGCTTAGGCTGGTCTTGAACCCATTAGCTCAGGCAACCCACCCACCTCAGCCTCCCATCTGCTAGGATTACAGGCATGAACCACGCACCCGGCATAAAAGTCCTAATGTTCCTTTTAGAATAAAAAGGCACTTCTTTTAATCTGCTTGAAGAATCAAGTGTTTAGACCAGTGTTCTTCAACCATTTTTATCTCACAGCACACTTGAACCTATAAACTTCCATGGCACACTTAATAAATTATGTTGATTAAAAAAAAACAATTAAAAAAAAAAAGACTAGGTGCTTATAGCTCAGCGGCTACGGTGCTAGCCACATACAGTGGGCTTGGTGGGTTCAAAACTGGCCTGGGCCTGCCAAACAACGACAACTACAACAAAAAAAATACCCAGGCATTGTGACAGACACTGTAGTCCCAGCTACTCAGGAGGCTGAGGCAAGAGAATCACTTAAACCCAAAAGTCTGAGGTTGCTGTGAGCTGTGATGCCACATCACTCTACCAAGGGTGACATAGTGAGAGTCTGTCTCTCCAAAAAATAAATAAATAAATAATAAACAAACAATTTTAAAAAGAGTATACTTACTATGCTTTGAACTTCTTTCAAAAATAATATGCTCTTTAAAAATTTTCTCAGCATACCTAAGATCCTCTCATGACACACCGTTTGAAACTCACTGCTCTAGACTGAGGCTCCTCAGCCTTGCTTATCTTGCTCACCCCAGGAGCACACGAAGTTAGGTAGCCCTGACAATGGCAATTTTCCATCCTTGTTCAGGGTCTATCACAGCTGCCTTCACACAGACTGGAGGGCTGGCCCTGAGTCTTATCCCTAGCCAGGGGCTGGCTGCACTTACAGTACAGAAGAGAACATCTTGTAAGATGAAATCTATATGAAGTTCAGGGTGGGTCTGATCATTCTGTGGGGACAGAAGCCAAAATTCTGTTATCTCCAGGGCAGGGTGGAGGCTGCTGCCTAGAAGGAGCCAGAGGAAACTGCTGGGTGTTGCAAACATTCTTTGCCTTGATCTGAGGAATTTATACACAAAATTCTATGAGGTATACACAAAAGATCTGCAAATTTTGCCATATGTACATTATTCTCCAATGTAATTGTTCTTAATTTTTTAAAAAGCTCACCAGTAATGAATTCAGCTGGAGTGAAAAGGCAGGGAACAGTCCCTAAGGCCAGCCTCCTAGAGTACAGGGTTGGGCAGAGAAGAGCAAAGAATGGGTTGGGTGAAAAATAAACATTGTGATGTTCAAAAATCTTTGCTGAGTGGGATGGCAATCATTCACATGCTAGTATAAATAATATATAGAATTTTTTTCCAAGAGCCAATTTTTCTGGGAAACAATATGGAAATAGAAGGACACTGCCTTTGGTAAAGAGCAGAACAAACTGAAAGGTCTTTGCCTTACTGCCAATTCTGCTGAAGATGGCTTGGTTGTGTGCTTAACAGTATGTAAATTTGTTCCTTTTGCTGGCTTGATTTCCTCATCAATTCCATAGGACATAATATTTGTTGATGATTGACTATCTACAATGTATTAAAAAAATACTATCTCGGCTCGGCGCCTGTGGCTCAAGCGGCTAAGGCGCCAGCCACGTACACCTAAGGTGGCGGGTTCGAATCCAGCCCGGGCCCACCAAAACAACAATGACAGCTGCAACCAAAAAATAGCCGGGCGTTGTGGCGGGTGCTTGTGGTCCCAGCTACTTGGGAGGCGAGGCAGAAGACTCGCTTGAGCCCAGGAGTTAGAGATTGTTGTGAGCTGTGATGCTACAGCACTCTACCCAGGGGTACAGCTTGAGGCTCTGTATCAAAAATAAATACTATCTCACTTAACCCTCACTGCAACCCATTCAGCATTGGTAGAAAATACATATCAGGGATTATTAGAAATAAATTTAAGTTCAGAGAGCAAAGCCGTTCTGAATTCTTCTGTGCCATCACTCCACTGGCTGAAATATAGCCCTTCCTCTTAAAAAAAATAAAATAAAATAAAATAAACTTAAGTTCAGAAAAGAAAAGAAAACTTACCCACAGTCACAGAACTTGCAAGTAGCAAGGTCAGCATTCAGGTTGTTCAGGGTACATTGTTTTATCCATTCTATTATAAGAAGTTACAGAAATTGGCTTGAACACCTGTGTTCTACTGGTTCTATTATGTTCTTCTTAGCACATTCCACATTCCTGTAAGTGAATCAGTTTCTACTTTGGCTGCTTACTGTTGCTAGGGGCTGAGATGGTACTGCCTATCACTGTCTTTGTCACTCATACTGCTGCAGCTCCTGCAGGACACTGGGCCAGGCTAGCCGTCCCCCTCCCCCAGGACCGAAGTCTCAGAATCTGTGAGACAGTGGGGCTGCTATAGGTGAAGATCTGGAGCTTGGACAGGCTCAGTAAAGTCAAACTAGGAACCAGGTCTCTGTGCTCCAGAGCACATGCTATGCTGAACATGAGCTGGGACTCAGGAAAGGGAAGCAGTGTACACCTGCAGAGGAGCTGAGCCCACTGTGGCATCACCCCACAGGAAGGTTACATTCTGACACTGAGGTCCTTCCCTGAGGGGGTGGGTGTTCAGTGGAACACAATGTCTGTAGACTTTATAAATGTTCAGAAAATTAAGTATAAACAGTGGGGTTTCTGACCTTGGCTGCACTGGAACACAACAGCACTGAATCCAGATGGATAACTGGATAGTAACTGAAGAGGGAGTCTGTGTGCTAGGGAATGTGCTGGAAGGGCATGTGGCCTCTCACCCACTTCTTCTTGGCCCTCTGCTGGGTTTGCAGCCCAGTCCCTGGAACACAGGCTGCCCCTGCCCTCCCCTGCCACACTCCCTCCCAGAGCATCAGGCCAAGATTTCCACTTGGACAGGGTGGTGGCCAGTGGCCTTCCTTCCAGCTCGACCTGTCCCTCAGCACATTCCTGAGTCTCTTCTACTGCCTATGGAAGGGTACCAGGCAATGGTCCTCACATAATCCAGAGCTACCACAAACTTTCCCCTCTGCATTCCTTACTGCACTTAGCACTGCTGTCTCTCTAACATCCCAAACTAAAAATGCTGAGGTTGTCTCCAGCTACTTTCTTTCTGGTCATCTCTATATCCTGGAAACGTCCCCTAGCTCCCCTCTCACCCTCTCTGAGCCTTGTGTTCACAGTCAGTGCCTGGGTCCTGCCTTAGACATCTTTTACGTGGGTCACCTACAGCCCAGTGTCCATGCCCTCCCTGGAGTGGTCTCAAAACTACATCTGACAGATGACTCTCCCATTTCTGTTGGCTGCCCACTGTGATAGCAGCTCTCACTGCCACTCAGGGCAGTGCAAATATGTCCAATATGGCCACCTGACTGGTTCCTGCCAGTCTCCTCCAGAACCCCACTCACCCAGCCAGGACTGCCCCCAATACACCAGTGTCCCTTTGTGTCCTCGCTTTTCCAAAAAGCAATGCAGAACAGTGTCACCAGCCCCACCCCAAACTCTCCTCATTCATCCCTCAAGCCCCAGCTCCCATGTCTCTTCTGGACACCCTTTGGGTGAAATTCATTACTGTTTTCCCTTTGCACTTCATTTATCCATCAGCACGTGTGCAGGAAATGCCTTCTGAGTCCAACAGCTCCAGGCCCAGGCTTCACAAATGAGTTGTTAGGCTGATTGCAGGGGCTGGTCACGGCTGTGAGACTCCTCTAGACTTTGACCCTCACTGCTCCACAGGGATCTGGCACCCTTGGTGAGGTGCATGCTCAGATCAGTACATCTGAAGGGCTGAAGGAGCCCAACTATGGACTATGAGATGCTATTAAGGGATCTCTGTGCTTATGTAGGATAATATCCTTGTTTTTTCAAAGATATAAGTTGAAAGACTTAATCTAATGGGGTTCAAATAAAAATATGGATAAATAACAAGGAAAACTGTCAAAATATTAAATATGGTTGCACTCAGGGGCTGGGTATAAGGATATTCGTTGTACATTCTTTCTATGTATCTCTGTATTTGTATTTTTTCACAATAAAAATTAAAAGTTTAGAAGTGAGTTGAATTGACTAGACCCATTTTCTTATCTGTCAACTAAGGGGTGTCTGTGGGAGGGGCAGGTAATGACCTCTGAAGGCTGTGTCCTGCCCTGTGGCTCTCTGTGGGCCTAGAGCTGGTGTGTCCCCAGCTGGCTGAGTCTATTAGTTTCTGTGAGCCACACCCAGGGAGAGGGCAAACTCCCGCCGGGTCACGTCTTAGGGGGTCAATGCCCAAATCCAAGTGGAGTCAGGAGAAGCAGCTCAGGGCTCAGGCTCTTTGGTAACAGCTCAGTCGGCAGCCAGCAGCTTCTCATTTGGCCGTGGGCACAAGACTGTCTAGTGAGTCTCCCCAACCCAGAAAGCTCACAAGACTCGCAGGGGTGGGGTTACTGGACTGACTCGCCTTCCACAGTCTCTGTTCTGTGAGTGAGAGCTCTGCGGGTCCCTGATAGCCCCCGCCCCTTCCTCCAGGTCTGAAACGCAGACCCGCGCCTCCTAGACACAGAGTCTACCCCCGCGGCGCGCGGGCGGAAGCCCCACCCCTACTCCTGCCCCTGAGCTCCTCCATACCTTTCTGGGAGGCCCCTTCCCCATGGCTCAAAGATTGTTCATAACGTCCAAAGTGTCCTGTTCCCTTCTCCATTCTGAATGCCCCCACATGGCCGGAGGGAAGCCAAGACATCTCCTCCGAGAACCTGAAGGGCTGTGTATCCCGGGGGCTGCTGCGACTTCCTCCTCTCCACGCGGAAACAGGACACCAGAGGCTCTGCCTTGGGGCAGCTGACTTACCCCGCCTGCGCCCCGCTCCTGGACCAGTGGCCTGGGTGCAAAATCAACACGTCTTGTCTTTTCCACAGCCAAACTGATGCTACCGTAATTGGCAGTGTCACCGATTGCCCCGCCCCCACAAGTACACAACTAACACCGGCTAACAAGCGACGAAAACAGCCCCGCGGAGCCTCTGAGGTTCGAAGGCGCATGGTCCCGCTGGTGCGGTCAGGCGGCTCCCGGGCGTGCACCGGGACGACCGCGGGCTCCCGGAGCGCCAAGCCTGCCTTGGGCGACGCCAAGCCCATCGCCAAGGTCCCTGCCCCGCGGGGTCAGGCCTTGAGGGGCGGGCGGGCCGGGGCGGGACCTGCGGACGCTTTAAGAGGCGGTGCGCACTGGAGAGGCGGTGCGCCAGGCCGGCGGGGGACCGCACCATGGAGACCGCCTGGGACTACGTGGGAGCCCTCATCAGGCGAGCGCCGCGCCCCTGCGTCCCGAGAACCCCTGCGCCCCAAAACCTCGCGCCCGCGATACGCCTCTAGTCCCCCTGCGCCCCACGACCCCGCGCCCGCGAGACGCCTCTCGTTCCCCTGCGCCGCGAGTCCCCAGCACACACGCAGCTGTTCCGCTGGGGCCCAGGCCTGCCATCCAGAGGCCGCGGACCAGCCCCACGGCTCCTCCTCCGCCACCTGTCCGTAGGTGCCAGTGCGGCTTCTGGGGAGCCCGGGCGTCTGTGGAGCAGGTGACAGCGGTGAGTTCGGGAGAGGCCGCGTCTCTTGCTGATGATGAGGACTCAGTCCCAGGACCCCCGGTGCGCTAGGACAGGGCTTCGCCGGGGCTTGGGTAGGGTGACAGGAGCCGGAGTGGGGAGAGGAGGGGCCCGGGCTCCGCCACTCAGGGCTGAGGCCTGCCCACGCCCACGGGAGCCCTCCGGGTTCGTAAGGTAGCGCGCCTCGCGCCCCCGGCGTCCGAGCACCGGTGGTGGGGACAAGGGGCCGGTCGACCCCAGCCGTCCTCCCTACGCCCGCGGGCCTCTCCGCCCTCTCGTTTCCCCGCCTGGGTTCTCTTCACATCCCGACAGTCCCCAAACAACTCTTGTGATTTGAAAGCATAGATCTAAGGAAGATCCCGTGTTTCTCCGAAGGTCATCAAAGCACCTGTGGCTCGAGGAGTAGGGCGCCCGCCCCATATACGTGGGTGGCGGGTTCAAACCCGGTCCCGCCAAAGAAAAAAAAGCACCTGCGAGAGGATGGGGAGCCCCTGCGGACTGAGATGCACCTTCTCAGGGGCGCCCGTCCCATTGCGGAGGGACGCGAGGGTGACGCTGAGCGGACAAAGCCGAGCGCGGTTTGTGGGCTACCGAAGCCGGGCCTAAAGGGGAGCTTCTGGAGATACTTAATTTTAGAAAAACAGCTGCCAAAATGTAAGGGGGGTCTTTCTCCACGACACTGGCTTTCTCTTTAAAAACAAAAAGCTAGTCGTAGCGGCGGTGATCGGGGAAGGAGAAAGAGACTTGCCTCATCGCTGACACGTTTCAGAACTAAGGTCAGGTCATCCTCCCCTCCCAGGGGCGAGGGCTGTGGACGTGCAGTACGCCCAGGTCAAGTCCCTCCACCCCGCAGGAGCCCCCAGCAGGCTGAACCGCGCCCTGCCTTGCCTCTGAGCTGGAGGAAGAGTTAATAGCCAGGAATTCCCGACAGCAGATTACCCAAATCCAGAATGGTTCTTTGTGGTCTCATGAGGCCAAACCTGCTTATGAGCGGTTGACAAATCAAAATGAAATGTCTCAGCCCGTGAGACCCATTTCTTCTGAGGTGGCGAGCCTCGGGCGTGAAGGACTAGTGGTTAGGGCCAAACTGTTGTGATTTTCTTTGAAAATCTACCTTCTTCCAGACTGAGCTGCTGTAATTCTTTAGAATCCACCTGTTTCCACACCAAACTGGAAGAAAACAACCGGTATTTTTTTTTTTTTTTTGAGGCAGAGTCTCACTTTGCCACCCTTAGTAGAGTGCTATGGCGTCACAGCTCACAGTACTTCAAACTCTTGGGCTAAACAGATTCTCTTGCCTCAGCCTCCCAAGTAGCTGGAACCACAGGCACTTGCCACAAGGCATGACTAGTTTTAGAGATGAGGTCTCACTCAGGCTCAGGCTGGTCTGGAAATTGTGAGCTCCAGCAATCCACCCACCTCAGCCTCCCAGAGTGCTAGGATTACAGCTGTGAGTCCCCTAGGTAATTCTTGTTGAAAGGAAACACCTTTCTACCCTGCCTTTCTGTATAACCCTACCCCAGCTACAGAGCCAGTGCGTGCTACTGACAGGTGTGCTCACTGTGGCTTTGCTGGATTCTTCTCCCTGTCCCTTAATTCAGACTACCAGATAGAGTGTGTCATAACTCTGTCTTCACTAGCAAGTGACTGCATTTTGCTAAGGGAGTAACTTCATCAATGTGCACAGTTTTGAAAAATCAGATATTTGTAAGCAATTACCTAATCTTATGCCAGCCATTAGTTTGTTAATCAGCTATAATGGCTAGAGGCCATAGTCATGATGAAAGCAGCCCCAGGTCTCCTAGCAAAGCTCCAGACACCAAGGATGCCCACACAGGTGTTTACTTTCATAGACACAGTCTGGTTTGTTCCTGTGTCCTGTTGCTGATAACATTCAGGCCAGCCCCTCACACTGTTACAAATCTGGTGAAGTTCTACATATACTTAATGGAAAATGGCTGCCCTTTATAGTTATTTAGAATATCTTTCCTTTCCCTAAATTTTATACAGCTGCTATTTCAGTACAAATTTTTTTCTTTTTTTGAGACAATCTCAAGCTGTCACCCTCGGTAGAGTGCCATGGTGTCACAGCTCACAGCAATCTCAAACTCTTGGACTTAAGTGATTCTCTTGCCTCAGCTCCCAAGTAGCTGGGAATACAGGCACCTGCCATAGCGCCCAGCTATTTTTTGGTTGTAGTTGTCATTGTTATTTGGCAGGCCTGGGCTAGAATTGAACCCGCCAGCTCCAGTATATGTGGCTGGTGCCCTAGCCCCTTGAGCTATAGGTGCCGAGCCTATTTCAGTACAAATTTTATCACAATAAGGAATTAAGTTTTCTACAAGTAAGTCTCCCAACTTTCTGCTTCTTGAATCTAAATTCTTATTTTAATAACGTTTTGAAGTATTCAAAGACTCTGTCAAATGAAAAAGTCTTACTTTGTTGCCCTCAGTAGAGTGCTGTGGCGTCACAGCTCATAGCAACCTCAAACACCTGGGGGTAAGCGATTCTCTTGTCTCAGCCTCTCAAGTAGCTTGGACTACAGGCATCCACAACATCTGGCTACTTTTAGAGTCAAGGTCTCATTCTGGCTAAGGGTTATCTTGAATCTGTAAGCTCAGGCAGTCCATCCTCCTCAGCCTCCCAGAGTGCCAGGATTACAGGCATGAGCCACCAATCCCGGCCTGAGTATTCAAAGACTTTCACAGTCATGTACTGAATATTCGTACTATGCCAAGTCTGTTCTCAGCTTGGTAGAACCCAGCTGTATCCCACACAGCCTCCTCAGAATAAGCTGTCTTTGGTCAAATGTGTTCCCACCCATATTTTTCATGTCCAGCAGGGCCCTGCGGGAGCTGGAGGACAGAAAGCCCACAGAAACCAACACTGGCTCCTCCTCCGCCTATGGCTGGGTCAGCCCCACCACCCTCTGGCACTGCTCTAGGGCACTTCTCCAGGCCTGGGGTAAGCTCTCCCAGCCCTGCCTTCTTTCTTGGCATGATCATCCTTGAACCTACAACTTCCCTTCTTAACATTTGTTGTAACTCTTGGCTTTGGTGGCAGTGCTCAGTTGGCTCACATACTACTTCTGCGTGTTCTTTCTTCTTAATGAGGACACGCGGGGTCCCTCAGCCATCACTGCACTCCACACATTTCCTGGGCATCATCTCACACAGCCTGGCTGCATCCCCGCCATTGATTTCTCTCGCTTTTGTGAGGTGGCACCTCCTGCTTCCCTGAGGGAGAATCACAAAAGTGTCACTGTTTCCCTGCTCTTCCAGGAGACAGGCCACTTCACAGTTTTCAAGAGCATTCATTCTATGAAATCTGACTTCTCTTATCGTCTTGATTTCTCTGAAACACCTGTTTCCTCAAACAACCTATTTCCTTATTTTTCCCCCTTTCGTGAGTTACTTCCCTTCCTGCTTCATGGGACTCTCTGTACCCACTTTCACAGGAATCAGGGAGCAACTGTTTCCACGTGTAATGCCTCTAAAGCAGAAGTCTAGGGCTTCTCAGCGGCTCTGTGTCCACACTGTGCACCCAGCCAGTGGTATAAATTTTTCTGACCATTCCATGTTTCAGAAGTGGGTTAGGTTAACCCAGCAAACTGTCCATGCAGCTGGAGCAAAGAGAGTGCCCTCGCAGGGTCTGCTGGCTACTGAGTGTGTCACATAAGGTAGTCTTGCTGTCACGGAATCTAGCCCATCAAAATCATGCATCCTGTTCTGTGAGAATGGTGGAGTTTCATTTTTGTGTCTTCAGCCGTGCTGTCTGTGCTCCACCTGCCTGTTCTCCAGCAGTGACCCAGTTCTCCATCAGGAAACATGACAGGTTAGAAGAATAATAGATTATGTACTTTTTTTTTCTTAATCCACAATGGGTATCTTGAGGGCAGGTGAAAGCAGGGAGGCCAGACATGGTTCCCAAGTTTATCCTGTCAGATGAAAGACTGTGGGAACTTTGAGTGAGTCAGCTGTGGCAGGTCACTGGGTATGGCTTAGGAAGGCATGTGCTCGACGGTGAGAAAATATGGGCCATGGCTGACCAGGTCAAAGCTGTGCCCCTAACCAGCAGGGGCTAGACCGAACATCTGAAGGGAGTCAGGGTGTGTCTCCCATTTCTGATTTTAGCCTAGTATGCCTGTGAGGTGCTGTGGAAAATGGGGTTAGGGTTAGGGTTCAGTGACCTCAGAGTCTAGAAGCCTCATACGTGTTTCCATGACTTTCTGCTCTGGGAAGAAAGAAGAGGCTTTTGCTGGTGAGGCCAGGGCTCCCCCCAACCAGGCAGAGGTGTCCCCAGGCAGGCACACCCATGGGAGATAAGCTGAGCTGCACTCTGGGCCTGTTCTAGCACCTGCTAACTCTGACCTCTTTAACTTCCTTGAGCCTTGGCTTACTCACTGGGAAGACTCACCTTGCAGCTACTTTGTAGTGCCCAGTGTGCATAGGTGTCTGGCACCAAGGGGACTCAGGCCTGTCTCTCAGCACTCCTAGCAGGAACCTCAACAGCTTGTTTAAGCTCAGAGGCTGTGGTGAGGTGGGGGCAAAGCCAGGCCCCTGCATGTGAAGTGCGATCTCCCTCTGACCCTCCAGCAGCTCAGCAGGGACGATAATGTGTGTGAGTTACCTCTGATGTTAACATGTCAACGTCTTGCTCATGGGGTTGTGTAACTGAAAACCTGGTACGACTCTTTTTAATCAAGGCAAAAGTTCAGCCAGCCCCACAGAATGCCGCGGTTGGAGTCCAGGCTCCAATATCCTTGGTGAGTCTCTGGTAGAGGCCCCCAGGTCCTTCTGATGGGTAGCCCAGGCCAGGGACCCCGATCCAGCATGTTCCTGTTGGCATTACCTCACTGGAAATACTCATGTAGCAACTTTGTCTACCCAGAAGGGAAAGTGGCTGTGAGGGAGCTCACAGTGCTGCTCTTCTGTGTAGCGCTCTGGGTCAATGTGTAGTAACAGCCTCCTCCCTCCACTTAAAAAAAACCTTGGCAGGCCAGTCATGGTGGCTCACACCTGTAATCCTAGCACTCTGGGAGGCAGAGGTGGGTGGATTACCTGAACTCACAGGTTTAAGACCAGCCTAAGCAAGAGCAAAACTCCATCTCCAAAAAGGAGCTGGGCATTGGGGTGGACGCCTGTAGTCCCAGTTACTCAAGGGTCTGAGGAAAGAGGATCGCTTGAGCCCAAGAGTTTGAGATTGCTGTGAGCTGTGATGGTACATCACTCTACTGAGGGAGACAAAGTGAGTCTCTATCTCAAAGATAAATAAATAAATAATATAAAAATAAAAACCCTTGGCTTTGGACAAACAGGATCAGGTTCCATCTCTCCTTTACTAACTGGGTAACACTGAGAAGCCGCTCTGCTTTAGTTTCCTCTGAGATGGGGCAGTGCTTTCCTTGCAAGGGTGTGAGGACAATAGCTAATCCATATCAAATAATTTAAAGAGCTAGCACACTCTAGCTCTGCTGCTCAGAGGGCAGCAGTTTTGGGGATCTGACAGAATGTTAGCCAGATACACTGGGATCAGGTCTCACAATCTGGGTCTGGGATAGACACCAGTTGCTGGCAGGGCGCAGAGGTGAGGCACAGACACTCCTATGGAGAAGCTCCTGAGGCTGCGGACCAAGCTGGTGGCATGAACTTAACCTCACAATTTGAGTGTTAATCTTTCACCACACTATCAGTTTTTTGTACCAAATTCCCTGGTAAGTCATTGAACTTTCACTCGTGTCCTTTCATAGAGCTTCAAGGTAGACACCAAACTACTTAAAATGCATGTGGTTAATACTAAGCTAGTTGGCTCGGCGCCTGTGGCTCAAGCGGCTAAGGTGCCAGCCACATACACCTAAGGTGGCGGGTTCAAATCCCCAGCCCGGGCCCGCCAAACAACAATGATGGCTGCAACCAAAAAATGGCCAGGCATTGTGGCCTGTAGTCCCAGCTACTTGGGA
>CAUYTI010073583.1:0-22027 GCA_963575145.1 Galago senegalensis | reverse complement strand
CTGGGTAGAGTGCCGTGGCATTACAGCTCACAGCAACCTCCCACTCCTGGGCTCAAGCGAGTCTCTTGCCTCCGCCTCCCAAGTAGCTGGGACCACAGGCGCCCGCCACAACGCCCGGCTATTTTTTGGTTGCAGCCGTCATTGTTGTTTGGCAGGTCCGGGCTGAGGATACGAATCCTAAATTGGTTTTATAAATTATTAGAAAGTAAACAATCCTTAACAGAAATGAACATACTTCTCTAAAGGAAGAAAGCATTCAGTAGAATTTACTTTTCTAGGTCTTCTCCACCAATACTTAACTAATAAATAAACCCATAATTCCTAAAGAAGCCAAAAGACAAAATCCTAAAATGGAAAAGGACTTTAAAGGTGATTGAGCCCCAAATCCTTCTTTTCAAACCATCATTTAATCCCATGTGACTCTTGGGATGCTGGGAACACATTCTCCCCCTTGCATATGTGTCTTAGCTCATTCCCAGTTCTATAAAAAATACCCAAGACTGAGTAATTTGTAAGTAACAGAAATTTATTTCTCACAGTTCTACAGGCTGGGAAGTCCAAGATCAAGGTACAGACTTGGAGTCTGGTAAAGGCTGGCTCTCTGCTTCCAAGATGGCACGCTGTTGCTGTATCTTCACATGGTGAAAGGCTGGGAGAGGTGAGCTCCCTCAAACCTTTCTTACAAGGTCACTAATCTCATTTGTGAGGGTTCCACACTCTTGACTCAGTCACCTCCGAAAGGCCCCACTTCTTAATACTAATACCCTGGTAAAATTTTACCACGTGAATTTTGGTGGGACACTTTCAGACCATAGCAATATGCATTCACTCCACTGCTCCCCATCAAGGAACTGGACAGAAAAAGGATGCCCACCCATCTCCCCCTGCCCAGGCCCCTCACAGTGGCATCAGTCCAGCCTGGCTCCTCTACCTCCTTCCACTGAGACTGCTATGTCCAAAGTCAACAAAAATCTTCATGTTGCCAGAGTCAGGAGCCACATCCCTGTCCCTTCCTAATGACCTATGCTGAGTGTTATTTCCATTATCTTATTCATTCTGTTCAATAAATTTGAGGTAGGTACTATCATTAGCTCTGTTTTTCAGATTGAGAAACTGAATCACAGAGGATAAGTAGCTTACCTTCTTCACATAGCCAGTATATTGGAGGAGCCAGATTTTCAACGCTTCAATTTCAGGGGCTACACTATGAACCACAACTCAACACTGTCTCTCCTGTCTCTTGGAAGTAGTGGAACCTTGTTGGCGCTACATCCAAAATGTATTTCAGAGCCACCCAACTCTATGGGAACCACTCTAATCTATTATCAACTCTTCCCTAAATATGCAATAACCTAACTGGATTCCCTTGCTTTCCTCTAATCCATTCTCTGTACTGAAGCCAAAATGATTTTTAAACATATAAATCACCTCACTCCCCCTCTCTATACTTAAAACCCTTCACTGGGATTTCACTTGATGTAGGATAAAATAAGAACCCTTTCCATAAATGCCCAGACGGTTTCCATGTCTGCCTTACTCTATAGCAGTGGTTTTCAACTTTCCTAATGCCACGATGTATTTTCATTGTTATAAGGGTCATGACCCACAGGTTGAGAACCGCTGTTCTATAGGTTTCTCTTATTTACCCCTTTTCTCTCTCATTACGCTCTAAGCAACAGTAACCTTCTAGAAGTTCTAAAAACATCACAGCCTCTTCCTTGTCTCAGGACCTTGGTGCTTGCTGTTGTCTAGACCCTGGCCTGACCGGCCCCTCAAATTTTAGGACAAATACTCTTTCCTCAGGTGCTCTCTGATAACAGCTCCCAAATCTCCCTTCTATCACACTCCTTCAAAACACTGCTTGCTTTCTTCTGAGCACTTGACACAAAAGTAGCTACTTTGTTTACTTGTTTATTTTCTGTCTTTAGAGAGACAGGCAAGGTCGTTGAAAGCCTGTTCACTGCTCTGCCCTTAGCATCCAGGACATTTGTACCTGGGACAGGGTGTTGCTCAGTGGGACAAAGTTAGAAGACCCAAGTTCTAGTCTGGGCTCTGCCATCAAAAATGCAAGTGACCCTAGCAAGTCACTCTCTCTTAGGAAGGTCTTTACTTCCCATGTGTTAAATGGATAATGGGTTTTCTATCCCAAGGGCAACTGTGAAGGTCTTATGATATAGTGCATGGGAAAGGGCTAAGGGGGGAAGACAACTTTGCTATGGAACACCAGGTACTAGGACCTCCACAAGGGGAACGATTTATTGGGAAAACTGGGAAAGAGTCAATGTTAGTATTATTTTTCTAAAACAGTACATTCATTATTCCTTTCATTGTGACATTCTAATAATTTGTTTTTCACTTTTTGGCAACATTCGTTTTTGTTAATGGGTGAAGTGCGAATTGTTCCTGAAGTTTCAGAATTATGTAGACATACGCTTGTTGTAGATTTAGAGAGACAGGAAGATAGTTACTCTAGTTAATTTTTAGAGTTGTTTTATTAGCAGTATGCTTAATATTTTTTGAAAGATTAACAGCCAAATCCAGCCTGACCAAGAGCAAGACTGTCTCGGGAGGCTGAGGCAGGAGGATCGCTTGAGCCCAGGAGTTTGAGGTTGCCGTAAGCTATGACGACACCTCTGTACTCTAGCCCAGGTGACAGAGTGAGAGCCAAAGGGGGGGGGGACAGAAAACCAAAGAATTTCTTTAAAAGGCATCCAAGAGCACACGTGACCAGTTCTATACAGAGTTACCATCAGCTAAACAGTGTCTATAACTCTATGCTTTGCAAAAGCTATAAACTTTTCCCCTAAGCTCAATATCTTTTAGGGGCAATTCTTCTCTAGGTATTGAAAACTGCAATGACTCATTCCTGCATCTCTATTTTGCAAAGTCATCTCTAAGGACCATGTAACCAAAAACAGCACTGAGGATCCTGCAGCAATGTGAATACACAAAACACACCCCCCAACAGCGCTTTTGCTGTGCTCTTGTTGCTCAGATCAGGAAAATGTGCCTTGGCTCAGTGACCCGGGATGTCCCTCATCCGAAGGGGCTCTACTTGAGGCCCCTCGAGAACATACCACAGCTGAAAGCTTCCTCTGGAGGCAGTTCACTCCAGCTTACAAGTGCACATGTCACCACCTTCCTTAAATAAAGGACTACATTACCTGCAAGATTTTGAGACTAGAGACCTAAATGAAAACACTGAGCATAAAAATCACTCCCTCAACCATCTCTTTGGATTATAATTCTTTCAGCTAGTAACTACACCAGAGCCTCTCACATTTAGGGAGAAAGAGAAACCTGTAAGTTTACGTGGAAAATGAGCAACCCACATCAGGATGTATTTATAAAGTAGTCACTGGAAATCTGGGCTATAGCAATGTAGCAGAAAAAAGTACAGAATTCAGCCAGTTTTTATGGTCACACCAATTAGGAGATAGTGACTTCATTCTGCGTTTTTAATTGATCTGATCCATTGGGCAAACATCATGTATGTATGTAGCTGTGTACAGCTAAGGAGTTTTTAGCAGGAAGTCTAAAGGACCAGAAAGGATAAAAATGAATGAAAAGTTTTTGTTTTGTAATAGTTTTAGACCCCTACCGTGGAGGAAAACATGAAGAGATTCATAAAATCTCTTCTCATTCATAAAATTAAAAAAAAAATTAGAAGGGTGAATTTCAAAAATATCTATGCCTTCAAATTTTAGTCTAATGAAAACAGCTTACATGAACTGCTTACCCCTTTCTAGATATAAAGATCACAAAAAGGGGTTAATGTGCTATAGCTTTGCCTTTCAAGCTTTATTAAACAAAGAGTTTTCATTCTGTCTTGGATTCCCCTTTTCTTTTCTGCCCTTCTCACTTAGCTGGATACAACCTAAAACTAAAATATATTTTATGTTTCCTGTTCTAAATTTAAAATGTGCACTGAGAATACATGGTGTCCCAAAGGTCACCCCTAAAGTTGTCATAAAGAGGGAAAATGAGAATTTATCTTTATTTACAAAAAAATTCATTACAAAATTTTATAAAGAGGTGACCAACCCATACAGAATATTTTGTAAAATTTTATAATGAATATTTATAAATAAAGGTACATTTAGCTATAATTTCCCATTTTCCCTAGGTTTAGTGACTCTTAGGAGTGACTTTTGGGATATCCTACATTTTGGCTTCTTTTCCTATAAAGTAGAAAAATTAAGCTGAAAAATATTTATGTCTGTTTTTTAAAATATGTTTATAACAATAGAAAGAAAATAACTTTCCCTATCCCAGGTCTATCTGGTATGATTCCTCCCAACCCCCGGAATTTTCTGGAAGCATTTATCTTGATATTGTATGGCTAACTCCATATCTTATCCTGGCCAAAATCAGTTCTTCAGAGGTTTTGTAGATGGTTAAAGAGGTATGGATAACTCATTTCTATGTTTGTATTTAAAATATAATCTCTAATGCCCATAAATAACCATATCACAGAGGCAAGGATACTGAAATCAGGGTACTGAAATCAGAAACGGCTCAAGGCCAGGTCACACTCTTCATGAATGGATTAGACACCCTTAGTTATAAGTCATCAGAAGAGCTTGCTTGTTTGTTTTCTGGATTCTGTCAGCTGGTGGGGAGCTGAGCCAGAGACTTTGATGTCTTCCATGCTTCCACTGAAGAACCCCAGACTGGCAACTCTTGGATGATTTCACCATTTAATTAAACATCTGTGTTTCTTGGTTTAAAATGTACATATTGTCTTCAGATGTTGTATGCATATGGACACTATAAAATGAAGACCCAGAGAATCCTCAAAGATCTAAAAGTGGAACTTCTATTTGATCTTGCAATCCTATTACTAGGTTACTAGGTATCTACCCAGAACAAAAAACATTTTACCACAAAGACATTTACACCAGAATGTTTATTGTGGGTCAATCCATAATCGCCAAGTTTATAAGCAACAATCGTTGCTTATTGTGGAAGCAACCTAAGTGTCCATCAATCCATGAATGGATGAACAAACTGCAGTATATGTATACCATGGAATAGTATTCAGCCATTAAAAAGATGAAGACTTTACATCTTTTACATTTACCTGGATGGAAATACATTCTTCTTAGTAAAGTATTGCAAGAATGGAAAAATAAATATCCAATGTACTCCATACTAATATGAAATCAATGAATAAACAATTACATGCTCATAAGAACAATAAAACACTAAAATAGTCTAGTTCAGGGGTAAAGGGAAGGGAGGACATTTGGCAGAAGTAGGGAGGGCATGAGGTGGGATCTCACCTAATGTGCACATTGTGAGGGTGTTTAACATGCTCCCTGGGTGAGAGGCTCTTCTACAAATGGAACTTTGCCCTGGAAGTGAGAACAAAGTAACCTAAAAATTGTATCCTCATATTAATTTGAAAGAATAAAAAAATACTCAAAAAAAAAAAAAAAAGAAGAAGAAGACGACGACGACTCAGGAGTTCAAATTAAGTTAAAGAAGTAGAAGAAAGAGAAGTCTGTAGTGCTTGGGGAAAATCCTGCCATCCTACTAAAAGTCAGATCTAGAAATGCCTCCAGGAAGCTCCCTGGCTGGGAGCTCCTGCAAGGATGCACCACGCTAGCAATGGTTATAATTGATAACAGGTCCCCACATGTAGGTTTTATTTATGGTTAATAAAAAAGTAAAAGGGTTGTTTAGCTTACTAAATGCCCGAGCAAACTTATAAAAGAACCATATCAAAGTGAAAGTAAATTCCAGACTCTTCTGATTTTCCAAGAAATTATGTTTGGTACCAGAATAGACAGAGATCAGTTAGATGAACTTCAGGAAGAGACTTTTATCCATGACTCTGGCAAGGACTTTATATGTGGCTCTGATAGACAGCCAGTTGCCTCCCAACATGCATCCTTTTTTCTTTACTAAGAGCACCCCCATATTGTTGGTAGCAGAAACATCTCTCTCTGAAAGACTTTTCCCCCAATTTCCACTGTAGAGGAGCAGTCAATGATATACAATGTGGACTATGTGGGAAGTTTTTTCAAGGAGGATGATTCAGGTAAGAGGTGTGCCATTTTGTTCTTCCTTCTCTCCTTCCACCTTTTTGCCTGGAACCCCAACATGATGGCTAGAGTTGTAGCAGCCATCTTAGAATCATGAGGAAGAGACCAAGAGACTATCACAGACCTCAGCCCCAAATCCTCAAGCCACTGAACCACCAGCAATAAGCACTCACTTTGAATTCTTATTATATGAGAAAAATAAGCCTTTATATGTTTAAACAACTTGCACTTTGAAAGACGTCCACAGGAAGAGGAAACACTTAACACACACACACATCTAAGAGCAAAATTAAATTTAACCCAGATTAAAGTGTCTACTTGTATGACAGTATAACCCTATGTATAACAAAGTGCAAAATTATGTGTCTTAAATGATGCTGAACTTCTCATCCATCTATACATAGCAGCAGCTGGAGGCTTTAGGTAAACATCTGAAGGAAAGCAGTCTCCAAGACTTACCATATCAATTCTGATGTGGGCAAGAACTGTGCAGTCTGCTCACCGTGCTTCAGGTAAGCAGTGTTGAGTTTCTGGTAAACCTGCTTTAGGCATGGTTTCTAGTCATAGGCAGGGGACAGGCCACATAATCTCTGAAGATCACCTTGCAGGTGGGCTGTTTTCTTGAAAGCTTATTATGTTAATAACACAGGACTCTGGAGTCAGCTTTTTAAGAAAAAGATTTGAGTGCCCTGTAGGTATCAACTTGAAGCATGGTGAGTAGTTGTGAGCCATTTCCTGAAGGTTCCCTCTTCTCTCTCCTTGCTACCTGACTGCCCCAAATCCACACCCTCCATTTCACCCTCCTGCTCTACCTTTGTGTGCATCATACAGGTTTGGAATTTAAAGCCAGTCGTTCTGAATTTAAGTCCTGACTCTGCCACTAAGATGTCACTAATCTCATTAGCCTTCTGACTCGTCTGTGACAGAGGACCGAGAACACTGACTCAAAGGCTTATTGCAGTGGCTAAATAAGCTAAGGCATTGGACAGCCTCTGGCAGGAAAAGCAGACTGGCGCAGCATTGGATGATGAGTAGGGGTCAACCGAGTGTAACCAGTCAGATGCTTTGACTGCAAACAAAGCCTGGGCTCCATCCTCAGTGGGCCACCCAGACTCCTGCACCTATAAACCATCTCCAGTGGCGACTCCAATGGGTCCAGGGGACATCAAATGTGGGCACCTGTATTAATTTTTGTTTGTTTGTTTTTTTCTTTTTCTTTTTTAGCCGGGGCTGGGTTTGAACCCATCACCTCTCGCATATGGAACCAGTGCCCTACCCTTTTGAGGCACAGGCGCCACCATTTTTTGTTTGTTTTTTAAGCAGAGTCTTGGTCTGCTGCCCAGGCTAGAGTGCAGTAGTGGCATCATAGCTCACAGCAACCTTAAACTCCTGGGCTCAAATAATCCTCCTGCCTCAGCCCCCAAAGTAGCTGGGACTACAGGCACCTGCTACAATGCCCAGCTATTTTTCTCTTTTTGATAGAGACAGGGTCTTGCTATTGCTCAGGCTGGACTTGAACTCCTGAACTCAAACAATCCTCCCAGAGTGCTGGGATTACAGGCATGAGCCGCCTGCACCCGGCCAAACTGTGCTGGGATCATGGGTGTGAGCCGCCTGCATAGGGGCTGGTGGCTTTGAACCGGCCTGAGACTGCTTAACACATCCCTTCCTTCCCTGGATCTCAGCTCCACAATCATTCTATTAATATTTTCTAACATTCCAGTCTTTGCAACTTAATTTGTGTCTACTTTATGTATCATTCTATTTCTTTCTTTTGATCCCTGTGCCATAGCATCCCTCTGCACCTGCCAGCCTGAGAGGAGGGCAGGATGCTACGGGCAATGCTGAAGCAAGTGGGAGCCTGGTGGGAGATGATGGCTGAGCAGAACGAGCCTGGCCTTGGTACACTGGAGTGGAATGTGGGAGGGTGGGGGTGTGGAGAAAGGACATAACAGTACAGATACTCCAAATATGCTGCCATGACACAGGGGAACAGGAAAAGGAGGGAAAAAAGGAACATTTGTAAGCACAGGAACTATGCTAGGTGTTGTTTTTTCTGGTCCCAGGCAGAAGTGTCCACCCCCTGCCACAGTCTGAACCAGTTGTTCAGTCATGGACTGTCTGAATCTTATAGATGACTGGGAGAAATGCCAGGGCTTGCAGCCCCCTTGGAAACAATTCTAACCTACCCAAGAGCAGGCAAGCAGACTAGACAAGCCTGGGCACAGTGCCAGGGGACAACCTTGCCTTCTCCTCCTTAACTAGATTAGGAAAATCCCCAGAAAACCAACAAGAAAAGATGGGGGGTGGGAGCGTAAAAAGCCATAAAAGAGCTAAAAGTTTAGAGTATTCCTGGGCAAGGAGTTAAGAATATATCACCCCCAAATACGCTGTGTTTTGACTCAAAGGCACTTGAAAACTTACAGGTACAAGATCACTCTGACCCTCATGCAGATGAAATGCTTGTGTGAAATGAGAAAGTATCAGTCTTATCAGCAAATCGAGGCCAAGGGAAATTTGCACAAACTGTTAGACTAAGCCTTGTCTTCCTACCCAGTTCTCTACCCAGCTAACTACCCTGGCTCAAGCCCCTTTGGCTTGTCACATTTTCACAATTTCCTACTCCTGTCCAATTCAGTATATAAGTGTTCAATTCTACCTGAGTCTTCCTTTCCTCATCAGGTCTTCCTGTCATGTAAACTTACATTACATCAATGCGTATGTTCTTCTCTAATTAATGTTTCTCATGTCAATTCAATTCTCAGGTCCAGCTGAAAAACTGTAAATGGGTAACATTAAAATTTTGTTTCCGCCAAAAATGGAGATTTGTTTGAGATTGCAGGCTCAGATTTCACTGAGATTTTGAAGTTTGATTTAAAGCTGGAATTTCAATGCAGGGTGGAGGTCAGGGGGACGCGTGCCGAAAATTGGATAAAGATCAGGATATACCAGTTTTGGAGTCCAGGTACTTTTTCCTCCACTAGCAACCATACCCAAAAGCATTCTTGTCATACTGTTGTCCTGCTTTTTGCTTTTTAAAATTACTTCTGTGCAGTTATATTATCTTATTGTACTCCTTAAAAATCAGGTATCAGTACATTTGACATTTAAAAAAAAATTAAAGAATCTGAGTCTCCTGGCTAAACCTAGACTTTAGCAGCAAAGTCTAGAATTCTAGAGCTGGGGGAGGGGGAATAAAGCAGAAAGAAATAACAAGGCACAAGTTTTGAGTATTATTATTTTGTAATTTCTGAATTCATCTTAATCTGACTATAAATGAGCTGAAATTTAACTTTGTGCCACCTTCAAAAATAACCCCAACCTGATGGTATAAGTAATAGGGAGAGGGAAGCAATCATTACGGTCAGTTACTGACGATAAGCTATAGTCGGCTTTACTGGGACAGACACCGGGGAGGCAGGTCTAGAACTCAGGCCCTATAAAGAGAAGTCATATGAGACAGGACTTTAGAGTAGCAGTCATTTAAATGCAAATACTGATTGGACTGATGACAATTCTTCTGATGTTAGCCCCACAAGGATTGAAAAAGGCGCCAACTTTCCGAGCCTCATTAACTGCGAGAAAGGCCTTCAGCACACTTGCTCACAATTGTTATTAATTCCTCGGCCAGAACATCAGAGCCGAATTGGGTAAGGACATAAAGGTGAGATTCAGTTTATATGAAAAATGACAGAAATAAGCCTCAGATTACTTGGATCCACTAAGATGAAATTTAACTAAGATAAATACAAAACTAACTTAGGTACAGAAAGTGAACAGTGCTGCTGGGGGCGGTGCCTGTGGCTCAAAAGGCTAGGGCACAGGCCTTCTATGCCAGAGGTGGCGAGTTCAAACCCAGCCCTGGCCAAAAAAAAAAAAAAAAAAAAAAAAGGACTGTGCTGGTTAATGGAGCTATGTGGCTAATGGAGCAATGTGGTTTAATAGGACCATCTGCAGAGAGTAGTTTAGTGTTTTGGCTGACTGTATATTTGGTAAGATTCGCAGTTTGTTTGGTACAAGACTGTAAAAAGAGTAAACAGGCAGCCAAACAAAACCGAAAACAAAACCAAAAACAAAATCAACACAGCCCTGGACAACCTGAGAACCGCAGAGCTACAGAATGCTAACACTGAGGGGGAATCTCAGAAAGCATCTCCCGGGGGGAGCTTGTCATGTTGGAAGGCCTCATTATCTAACTCAATGAAATAAGGCTGCATTCAAGAGACTTCAATTCGATATACTTTGTACATTATGTTTTAACAATCTGACTACCACAGTTAATCATTTCCAAAAAATAAAAACTATTTGTTAATTTTATTTTATTTATTTATTTATTTTTGGAGACAGAGTCTCACTTTATCGCCCTGGGCTTAGGCGATTCTCTTGCCTCAGCCTCCCAAGTAGCTGGGACTACAGGTGCCCACCACAATGCCTGGCTATTTTTGTTATTGTTGCAGTTTTGGTCGGGGCCAGGTTTGAACCTGCCACCCTTGGTATATGGGGCCGGCGCCCTGCTCTCCGAGCCACAGGCGCTACCCTATTTGTTAATTTTAAAGTCGACTAACCCTTTAATGGCTTTGCTGTGGCTGCCTTTCATTGGGAAGCCCCTGAATGTCTGCTTGCAGCACTTCTCAGGCATGTTGGTTGATGAAGGCGTGGGTCTTCCACTGCATTTTTCCATGTTTCAGCTGGATCTTCCTTAGGCTCAAACCATGACTTTAAAATGTCATCTATTGAGAACTCAATGAATTTCACCTGTAGTTCTTTAGGTGCCTTTGTGATATCAACTAGGTGAGTGTCTAATTTGAGTGTCAGGTCATGGTTCTCAAAGTCAGTGGAACTTTCATTGTATTCTCCAATTAATAGGTCTATAGCAGCTGTGTAATCTTTGAATGGTTCACATATTTATCCTGTTCATCAATGACTTTTGCTACTAGGGAAAATGTTCATCCAAAATTTCCTTTTGAAGAAGTTTTTTTTAAAAAAAATCTTTTTTTTGGCTGGGTGCGGTGGCTCACACCTGTAATCCTAGCACTCTGGGAGGCCGAGGTGCGTGGATTGCCTAAGTTCAGGTTTGAGACCAACCTGAGCAAGAGACAGAGACCTTGTCTCTAAAAATAGCCAGGCATGTGGCGGGCCCCTGTGATCCCAGCTACTCAGGAGGCTGAGGCAAGAGGATTGCTCAAGCCCAAGAGTTTGAGGTTACTGTGAGCTATGATGCCATAGCACTCTACCAAGGGTTTCGAAGTGAGACTCTGGTCTCAGAAAAAAAAAAGAAAGAAAGAAAGAAAAAGAAGAAAAGATATATTTTTTTCAAAATGCTTGGATTTTTTTGCCAAATGTCATATATGTTTTACCTTGCAAGGAAATATTCAAATGGTTTTGATATGACACGATATCACACAGAAATACTCCATTGCTATTGAAATATTCTTTCAATAATTCACATTGCCAATTCTGTTCTTCATAAAATGTTACAATCTGTTTGCCCAGAGGAAAAAAAAATTGGCTTACACCTGTTCCTGTGATACCTAATGCACTACAGCATGATAGGACAAATCCACACTGAAAACCTCATTGTTCACCGTTAGCATGTTATAAACGTAATGACTGTATCTTTGCATGAATATAGTTAACAATCTTTATAATTTGTTGCAAAGTGTCACTTAAGATTGCTTTAGCACAGAGATTTTGCTGCACTCAAGCTACAATGAAAAGAAATGAGAGCATCTGGATCTGTTAATACTTTTTTTATCTGTGCAAGCCATCCTTCATGTTTTCCTGTCACAGAAGGTGCACTGTCTGTACATATAATTTACGAAAGTCAGTACTGCATGACATTGATCATGAAAGTCATTGGAAATACTGATTACCTAATGTTCTGTACACAAGAATGCCCAAAGTGAGTAATTCTTTGTAGTAAAGAAAATCTTCTATTATGACCCCAAGGAAGTATAAAATCTGTGCTGACTCAATAGTATTAGTTGATTCATCCAAAGTGATTGAATAATATATATTTTCATTTTGATGCATTTAATGAAGTTGTTCTATTAAGTTGAAGGCTAATTTATGCTGCCAATCAGTTATGGTTCTCCTTGAAAGAGGCAGTTGTTTATACTTGGAAATGTTATCAGGGTCTAAGCATCTTACAACTTCAACAATGCATTCTTTCACAATTTCTACATCACAGAAGGCTTCCCTTTTTTCCTGAGAATATAAGCGCCTTTTTAAGTGGCTTCAGTGGCATTATTTCCAGGTTTTATTGCTGCTTGAAAGAATTGTCTTTGCTTTTGCTTTCCACGTTTTAATTTCTGCAATACAATCTTTCACTCCTCTCTCTCTAGTTTAAAATATTTGTGGCCCCTATGAGTATTATAAAGCTGAAGAGCATTAAATTTCTTTAATGCTGATATTGCAGTATCACAAAGCAAGCAAATCATCTTATCTTTAGCAGAAACTGGATAATATTGCAATCCCCAGCCTTCAATCTGTTTTCTTCCTTCAGCATTCTCTTGGTCTTCTTTGACATGATGAGCTGCTATGCAGACAGAATTAAACAATACTGTCGAGCTGTGCAACTATTCACAATTCCACTTCAAACACAGTGCATTGTTGTCAAAAGCAAGTAACAGACTGGCATACTCTGCCCCTATAAATTCTCACCAACCAGCCTCGTGTGATAGTGGTGCCAGACAGGGAGGGGAAGTTAGAATTAAATCACATGTGTGGCAGCCATTGATTTAGCCTTCATGGCTTACTAATGTTCTAATTGGGCCAGTCAATCTAGGAGGGTGATTTCATTCAATTTTATCTTATTCTTTGGTATTTTAAATATGTTCATTAAAAATATATAATAAAATATAAAAGGCAAACAAAAATGTGTTAGTAAAAATATAAGGATTTTTTCTGTAAAATTTGGGGTTCAGTCAAAAGGCTGCACTTAAGGACCTAAAAGGCCACATAATGGCCTTAAGGCCGCAGGTTCCCCACCCTGGTGTACACCTTGGGACCAAGGAAGGGAATGCCCACTGCTCTGTCCTGAGCAGACAATCTTGAGGAATGGGCTTGTCTGGTTACAATCCTCCACTGGGATAGGAACCTGTGGAAATGAAGCAGCACAGTAAGAAATGAGTGACAAGAGGGAAATGGGAAGGTCAAGGCTAAAAAGGTAAAAATTCAAAAGAGGGATGAAAGTGGGCTACCAATATTTAAAGGATTATTAAAATGCAAATTGCTGGGCCCCATCTCTAGAAGTTCTCATTCAGTCGCTCTGAGTGGTCTCAGAATGTGCATTTCTAACAAATTCTCAGCTGATGCTGATGGGATGCAGCACAAAATTCTCTGCTACTGCAAAATTATAGTTTGTTTTGAATCCTCTGTAGTTTTGAGATTTTGCTAAGATACAAATGGCCTGTTGCTCAGTAAGTCCAAATGAGGGAGAATTTATTGGTTTTAACGTCTCACATGTTTGTATTTAAGATTATATTACTTCATGTTGCTTAGCAGAAAATCTTTGCTTTCTGACCCTTAATGTTTCTTATCAGTTTGGATTCATAAATCAGACTTCTGTGGCTGCTTCTGCTTTATTTTCTGGTATTTACATAACAATTTCCCTCTGGTCTTCTTCCTCTTTTCCTCCATTATGTTCAGCCGATCAAAGCTTCATAACATATTAAGTTGTGAGCTGCTTTTAACCAATGATATCTGGCTCCCCACAGTTCTAAATAGTAAATACTGGTCCAATCCTTTTCCCAAAAGCCCACACTCAGCTCACCATCCCCAGTGACCTATCAAGACTGAAATAGCTGCATTCAATTTCTGATTAATTTTATTTTCTATTATCTACTTGAAGCTTCAGCCTTTAGATACCACTAGGAAAATTACTAGCATATGGGAATGCATATAAATGATATGTAAAGCAATGCAAATTAATATAAAACACACATCTCTAAATTTCTTGGGAAAAGTCTATAGGCCTCAATGTTGATGTTATCTGCTTTGTTTCACTATACTCTGGCAGGCAGTGACTGGATTCTTTTAGAATGGTTCATTTCATATAGCACTCAGCACCTAACATTTGTTAATGTGCTAAGTGGGTCCCATTTGCCTATGAGTCAGGCAAATGGGATCCTGGCCTTAACTTTGCCACTCTTTGGTTCTATGGCCTTGGATAGATTCTCAAAATTCTCTGGGTCTTAGATTCTACAACTAGAAGTGATAGAAATGGCACCATCATAACAAATCCACCAGCACTCAGGCTTACTGAGCACTCCCTGTTTGCCAGGCATAATGTCCACAGGATGCATGCATTGCGTATCCATGATGTACACACCAATTCCTACAACGGCCCATGAGAAGGGACTGTGGAGCATGCAGCCCTTACATGTGGTGGCATGTCAGAGACAGGCTTCTGCCAGGACCGAAGGCAAGGGAGGGAGAGAGCCAGAACCAGGGGCTCAGCAGTCTCACTGCAGGAGCTTTGCTCTTAGCCACACTGCAGCTCTGTTGTGTAATCACCATCTATGTTTGTCCTAAACATTGCATTTCCATACCTAAGAAATAAATGATGCAGTCCTCTGGGCTTCAAAATATTGTTTCTGTAAGATACTCTATGAGTTTGATATCACTATATCATCATCACAATCAGATTGTTTTCTACCTAATAATCCAAGGGGAAGGGGGTCCAGATATCCTGGATGTTCTACTTTTCCTTCTAACTTGCTCCATCTCATTCATATTCAAATATGTCTAAAGCTCCCTTATCTTAAAACAGCCATTCCTCTATCCTACCTCCCACTCTGGGAGCAGCTTCCAATCCTCAGCTACCACCCCCTTTCCTCTCCTATGCACCTCAGGCTTCAAATCCCACCCTAATACAGATGTGATGTGATGCTAGCTTTGGAGAGTCAGCCAGCGCCTGTCCTATGCAGCTACTTGGGAGCCTCAAAAGCTGCCCAGACTCAACAAAACCAAACTTATCTTTTCTCCTGAAACCTGCTCTTCCTCCACTGTTCCCTATTTCTGTAAATAGCAGCACCCAAACTTGGAGTCACGCCGCATTCTCACACCCTACACAAAGCCAGTCTCAAGCTGATTCAGAGTCAGCCTGGAATCTACCCACTGTGTTATCCCTTCTGCCATTGCTTCAGCCTCAACTGACAGGCCTCTTATACCCACTGACCCAACCCATCTGCCTTAGGGCTCCTCAAATCCATCCTTCACACAGCAGCCAGAGTTTTGTTTTGAATCCACATTTCAAAACTTTCAGGTGTGGAACTGTCCTGAGGATCTATTCCACACAATGGTCTCAGGGCCTGGCATCACCTCACCCTGGTGCCTTTTGGGGTCCACTTTCCCCTCAAATCCTACTATGTCCTATCTGCCAACCCACCGAGCTCAGGTCTCCTCTGGTCTGCTGCTCTATTCCTTTTCCTCCCCCCTGCTCCTTGGGCCCACATTCAACCTCCCAAGAAGACCTCTGGCCTCCATCCTGTGGTGCAGTTCCCCTATACCCCCCTGCAGCCAGTGCTCAACACCTATAGATGAATAAATTCTCTTTCCAACCTTGCATCACTCAACTGCACTGACTTACTGCTTCTTCCTGCCTCTAGCCTAAGAATAAAATCCTCAAAAGCTGTTTCAATTTTACTCCTAGGATGTGGTGCTCTGATAAGCCCCAGGTCACCAGGCCAGGCTCCCAACTCCAGTGGTTCCTCAAGGGCAAAGGGGGAATAACACCATCAGATACAGACTTTACTTGCCCCTTTGCCCTCCTCCATGCCTAGAAAATGAGGTTAAGTCATTCAAAGTTAGTTTGGTAAGTACTCATATTTATGGCCGGCTTATCTTGAAGGTATTTTACGCAGTGCCATCGAATGCCAATTCTGGCTCGTTGCCCAATTATGCCATTCTCTCCCTACTTATCTCCGTGCAGATGTGATTTTTAGCCACGTTACTATAAACTCTGCCCCCGACAGGAAAGAATACAAACCTTCCCTCCCCGCCCCCAAGGGGTTGGAGATTCAGCACCACACAACCGGATTCTTTGGCTATTATTTCTCTCCTGATACAAGTAAGAGATATTTCAACAACATCTTAATTGTTCCTTTCTTCTTGGATCCTTGAAAAATGCAACACAGAACTGCTCTCTGTAATGACTCACTTTTAAAGATTATGCTTCTTCAAGACACTATCAACAAAAACTGTTAAAACGAACTGTTGGTTTCTAGATTGTCTTATGCTGATAGACGGCTTATTAATAGGGGCATATTTTATGCATGTTAAGATCAAAAAGGGTGACTTCTATATCTACCGAACCACTCGAGACACTTAAACCAATTAATATTATCCCCAATTCCATTAATCTTCTGATGTGCTCCTCTTCAATTTTAAAGACAAGAAAAAGGCAAGAAAAAGGGATTTTAAAAGTGCCCAAGGGCTAATTATCACCTCGCGGCTTGTCCAGCAAGTGGACAATACCGACGTTTCCCAGGCCACACGACCCCATAAAGCTTAGTTTTTTAAATTTACCAAACACTATCACTTGCACCGTCTGCAGAGATAAAGACGACGAACCGACTCCAGAGTCCACATCTCTTGGCCGGAATCCCCGCGGCTCCCCGCCGGCCGCGGGAGGCGCCGCCCCCTCGCAGGGGCTCTATCCCGGCCCGCTCTGCGGCACGAAAACTTGACCTCAAAAAGCGCAGAAGCTTGTCACTGCGAAGGGCGCGGCCTGGGAGGGGCGGCCGGTCCTTTCTGACCCCCCGAGAACTACTGAAGCCCCCTCCCGGCTGCCCTCGTGAGGAAGCCTGGGGAGTAAACCCGACTCGTGCTCCTCGACTCTCTCCGGGAGCTCAGGGCCGGGGGCTCGGGCAGCGTCCCCGGGCCCCGCTGGACCGGGCTGCTGAAAAGCGGCGGGCGGCGGCAGCCCTGGCTCAGCAGGTCCCCTAGGGACCTCTCCCCTCGGCGCCTCTCATCAGCGCTGGAGCATCTGGGTGGTCCTGGGCCCCCAAGGGCCAAGACCGCGGGGTTCTCCGCCTCTCGGCAAGGACGCGTTCGGCAGCAGTGTTCTCGCTACTCCGAGAGTCCCGGAAACCCTGGTGCGAACGAGCGGGCGACTCCGGCCCCGCCGCTCCGCTCTGCCCGCAAGCCCAGAAAGCCGGTGCCGTGGGCCGCGACCCGCATCCCCCAGGAGCGCACGGCGCCCGCAGCCCGCCGCCCTTCCTCGGGCTGGCCTCGGCGAACTTTGCGGCGGTGGAGCCCCGAAGTTGAGGCGTCCGCTAGGCGCACACCGGGGTTACCCACCGGCCCGCCACTCCGTCCGCCCACTGGGTGTCCTTGCCGCCCGCTCGGGGCACCCACTGGCCTCTGGAGCGGAGGTGGCCAGGAGTCAGCTCGGATCTCGACAAGCCCCCTCCCGTCCCCACCCCCATCCCCGGCTGGGACGTGGCGCCGAAGTTTTCTCCGGCGGGAAAGTGAAAGTCGCGAGGAGAAGTGGGTGGGGAGTCCTCCCCACCCCGCCGTTGAGACTGGGGACCCACGCCCGTTACAGCTGGACACTCCCAGCCCTGGCCGTTCCTCGTTTGCCTGGGTGGCCAAGTCGACTTACGAAAGGGAGCGGGGCAGCCCCGAACACGAGGTCCCCGCTGCTGCAGAGGTCGCCCCGGCGGGGGCCACGGGCTGCACTCGGGCTTCCCAGCCCCTCGGTGGCGGCGGCGGCGGCGGCTCGCTCCCGCCCTCCTCGGTCGCCCTGCTAGGCAGTTGCGCTCCCTCGGCCCGGGGTGGGAGAGCGCCGAGCGGCCCCCGTGACGTGTGGAGAAAGGAGGAGCGCCGCCGCAGCGTCCCCGCAGAGGTAGCTCCCCGCCCTGCACTCCCGGGTCCCCTCGCCGCGCTCGGGACAAAGTTCCGAGCCGCGCACGGAGCTCCGCTCCAGCCCAGCTGCCGACTCTCCGCTGTTGCCCCGAGCGTCATCCAGGGTTAGTTCCCTCCCACGTTAAACAAACAAGAAATAGGAGAGCGAAATGACTCGCCCAAAGTCGCTAAGACTCACATTTGTGACTCCTCGCTTCCCCCCAAATGCCCGGCTCTGCGAGGCTGGGGCCCTGCGGGAAACGCCCAGCCGAGGCAGAAGGTACACGGTCCCTCTCATGGGTGAGACGAGGAGTGTCCCGCGCAGCCTGGAGAAATATTATCAGCAGCGTGGGAAGGTGGAGCTTTTTGCCCAATGAATAGGGTAAAAGTTGTTTTTAAATCAGTGCCTAGATGCCAAATTGGCTTCCTCTTTACCTTCAAAGGCGGGGGTGAGAGGGCGGGCTGTGCGGATGCGGTATCTGGCCTAATCTGGATTCCCACAAAATTGCAGGAAAGCAAGCTAGCACATAACCACTTGACTAGTTGAGCAATATCTAGAGCCTGCCTTTCTAGCGAGTTCCTGCGAATATACTAACTTCATATATTACTTGTGTTTACTATTCACGTGCTGCAAGGAGTCTTCTGCCTGTGTTCCCTGTCCTTTCAGGGGGACAGGGGCTCGCAGGGCCCGCCTACAAGACAGGGAGTGGAACCAGGTCAGTCAGTCTCCATTGGCTTGTACCTCACTGCCTTCTGTCCATCCAAGTTGACTGAGGGCCTGCAATATGTAAGGTCGGTCCAGTGGTCAGCTGGGCATGACCTAGGGTCCAATGAATCCCCAAAAGGGAGTATGCCTGGGACCCCACATCCTTCACTTCTAGAACCTACAGTTTGTACCTATCAGTAGAGAAACTGAACCTATCTTGGCGAATGTTTTAAATTTCCATTTCACAGACTTAACTCTCAACCAAATGGCCTCATTTTCTCTCCAATAGGACTTCCTCTTTCTGGAAGAGTTTAATTAAAGTTCACACTTCTCAGGTCTTCATCTACACAGGATGATGATAATAAAAACAAAGGCGTCTATTCATCCACCATGGCACTGTTCTGAGCATTTCATGCAATTTGTGGACATGAGACTCTAAAACACCTTCAACATAGAGCTTGTAAACTTTGTTTTGGATGTACACTCAGACCATACCCAGCTCCTTTCCTCTCCTTTTTATTCACTTCCTTTAATTAGTCTCTTCTTTTAAAACATTGCTCCATCTTCTGAGAAAGCTTGGATAGTAGCCACCAGAAGGGCCTCCGCCACAGTTCAAGCCTGCTCATTGTTTTCAGCATTCCTGCATTTGTTTCTGAATTACCACAAACTGGGTGGCTTGAAACTATAGAAACGTATTTCCTCATAGTTCTGAAGGCTAACACTTGAAACCAAGGTGTTAGAAGAGTGGCGATCTCTCTGAAGGTGCCAGTGGAGAATCCTCTGTCTGTTCCTAGTTTCTGGTAGTTGCCAGCAATTCTTGGAGTTTCTTGGCTTGCAGCTGCACCATTCCAATCTCTGCACTATTCGTCAGTCTCTGGCTTTTTCCTGTGTCCCCTCTGAGTCCAAATTTACCCCTCTTTAAGGACACCGGTCATTGGACTTAGGACCCACTCTAATCCAGTATGACCGCATTTTAACTTGATTACTCTGCAAAAACCCTATTTCCAAATAAGGTCACATTCACAGATTCCAGGTGGACATAAATTTTCAGGAAACACCATTTAACCCAGTATAGTCACCCAAAGTCATTGTTAATGAAAATATATTGCCTGGGTGGCGCCTGGCTCAAAGGAGTAGGGCACTGGCCCCATATGCCAGAGATGGCAGGTTCAAACCCAGGCCCAGCCAAAAAAAGAAAATATATTGCCTGAGCTGAGGATGCAAAGAGGTGAAGATCACAGCCCTGTCCTCAAAGAAACTCTAATTACAGAACATAAATAAGATAGGCGCTGTTAAGAGCCAACTAGCTGGGGCCAAATGGCAGCTGTACTTAAGGAATTTAGCCAAGGAGAAATAGTCACTGAGGATACCACTAGAGAATGCCAAGGTGGGAGAGATCCAAGCCCATCCTCCAAGGAAAGTAGGAAAAACAAAGAAAAGGGGGCTTATGATAAGTACAGTTCCAAGGGAGAGGGTGTACCTGGCAGAAACTCCTGAAGTTTCATGCAGAAATGAAAGATCAAAGGAGTATAAATACCTACCACACTCAATATGACTACATGGTGAATTACTTTTACTGTCTAGTAGTACATATGCTGTAATGCCTTGACAATTAGCGTGCTTTAAGTGCGATTTCCTTTCATCCGTATGACAATTGTATCATCTGAGAAAGCAACATCATATTTTATAACCAAGGATATAAAGGCTCAAAAGGGTCAAGTAATTTGCCCAGATCAAATAGCTGATCACTTACAGAGTTGGTATGAAATGTACAGGTCTGGGTATTCTTCATTCAGGAATTTCCCCACCAAATGATGTTGACTACTAGGCTAGACTTCCAGTATTGACTGCATTGTTCAAGGAAACTATTGAGGGCAATGCTGCAAGAAACAGAGAGCTTCACTAAAAGCCACATGAGTCTCCACTGGAATTATAATAAACTCTCCCCAGAAATATCTGAACTGATTTCACAAAACCTTCTGAGGATTTTCAAGTGTATTGAAGAGTCTCCCTTTGTCTTTCACAAAGTATTAAGGATCCTATTAAGGATCCAGTAGCCTTTTGTAGAACTCAGCTTAAATAAATAAGGGTTGAATGGAACTTTGAAGGCCCTCAGAGACATTGGTAAGAAGTTGAATAAAAAAGATAAGAAATTACATCACAGGATGGTATGCCAGCAGAAATTGATAATTGAAGCTCAGTGTCTGATCTCCCCAATGCGGAATTAGCACAGATAACCAGATCTTGCTTGGCATGTTTTGAAGACTTTCTGGTGAGAATCTGCAACTATGACTAGTAGCAGCAGCAGAAAGCAAGCAGGAAGTCTAGCCTTGGGCTGAGTATCTGATGATTCGATGTGTTTTCTTCGATTTTCCTTTACTTTGCAAGCAGGTAACTTGCTGGATCCTCTGCTGGGTGTCTTTACAGGTATATTTAAGTTTGGAATGCTTTAGAGTCTAGTGTGATTCACTGAGTTCTTGCTTGTGCAAAGTGCTACACTGGTTGCTATGGGAGAATACAAAAATATAAAAGACAGTTCCTGACCATAAGAAACTCCCATCTATTTTAGGACATATGAGACATATAGAACAAAAATTATGTAAGTGCAGTTGCAGTGGGATTTGTAAGCAGTTTCTCATCACTCAGTTCTCTGGTCAGATGTGACTTCCTAAAACCAGGCCCTCGTGTCCCACCTCTTATTACCTTTTGCCCTTTATCCTGATCTATGGTCTTTATGACACTTACCCACTATCTGAAATTAAATTTTTCTCTTGTTTATTCTGCTCCTAGACATAACATCCATGAGGACATGAACTTTGTCTTATTCTCTTTATTCGTAGAACCCAAAATAATGGTAGGCATATTTGAAAGAGAGGCTTGACCGGCAGAGATTTTACAGACCACCAAGGCTTGTACGAAAGGTTTTTATTGGTGGGGGGAGGGAGGCTGCAGAGCAGCACCAAGGAGGAGAGAAAAGAGAAGAGGAAAGAAAAGAGGGGAGAAGAATATGAATGTTTTAACACAATAACTAAGAAAATTACATGAAGGCTATGTTAACCAGTTTGATGGAAGTGTTTCGGATTGTGTGTGAAAACACCACACTGTACCCCAGAAGTGCATTAATGTACACAGTTAGCGTTCAATAAAAATAAATAAATAAATATCACTGATAAAAAAAAAAGAGGAGAGAGAGATAATGAGAGAGTGGGGAAGAGAAGAGAGAGTATAGAAGAGTGAGGAGGAAGATGGGAGAGAAAGAGAGAAAGAAGGGGGGGACATATTATATAGGGGAGTTTTAGAATGGTGACGGGCTGGTGGGATAACCAATAAGGAGTTATTCCTCCAGTGGAAAGAGCCATTAGGGGTGGGCAGTGGGAAATTGGAACAGGGTGATAAGGTGAGCAGGCCACTCCCTGTGCTA
>CAUYTI010073580.1:0-15139 GCA_963575145.1 Galago senegalensis | reverse complement strand
CCTATACAAGGGTGACAGGTTCAAACCTGGCCCCAGTCAAACTGCAACAAAAAAGAGCTGGGCATTGTGACAGTCACCTGTAGTCCCAGCTACTCGGGAGGCTGAGGCAAGAGAATCACATAAGCCCAAGAGCTGGAGGTTGCCGTGAGCTGTGATGCCACAGCACTCTACCAAGAGTGACAAAGTGAGACTCTGTCTCTAAAAAAAAAAAAAAAAAAAAAAAAAGGTTACATAAACCAAGAATTGAAGAACTAAACCTTTACAGCAAAAAGATCAGAATGAATTCTAAACAATGTATTCCCCACCTACTTCTTCATCTTTAAAATCAAGATTCTATGCTAAATGATATCTAAGGTGCCTTTTGCCCCCAAGTCTCTGATGACGTTCTTAGAAAATGAAGAACCATGAGCAGAGAAATAATTTTGTGTGAATTAATTTCTACTGTTAATTAATTTCATCATCTTTTCCAGCAAGAAAACTTTGAGAACTTGAGTTATTTAAGCGAACTCAGGGGGAATGAGTTTAGTCTCCATAAATGCACAGACACAGTGTGACAAGGGATGCTTTGAAAGGAATCATTTTTGCCACTGTCATTTTGGTTGGTTTCTAGATGGGCTCTTTTTCTGTTGTTAGCCCTGCCCTCTACTCTAATATCGAAGCTCATTTCAACTTGGTCCATGTTTGTTCAGGGTTTTTTAGTTTGGGAAGAGAAGAGGAAGAGGGAGAAGTGAAACTTCTGGAGTTGCATTGCTAAAGGAAGCTCGTTCTTCCATACCCTTCGCTACAGAATATTTACTCAAAGTTCCTCTTTTGTGGAGTTTTCTTTTGTGGACTCCCCCCACCCCCGATATCCAAATAAAAAATATATTTGAGACAAAATGTAAAACCCATCACTAGAGTTTCATGCATAATACACATATTTCTTCTCCTTGGTGAATTCCATTTCTCTACACACCAAGTCCAGTTCTCTCACCACCATCCCTAAGGTACCCAGCAAAGAAACTAAGACTATACTTTTGAAAAACAGTAGATCTTAAAATCAAACCATCCTCTCAAAACAGAAAAGTATGGCTTAGGTGGAGGCATTCTTAAAAATGAATACAAGACTAGCGTTATATCATAAAGTAGAAAGTGATCTGTGTTGTGTGTCATCAATATGAAGATTCATGTTGAGTCATCAAATAAAGATTTTTAAAGGAGAGAAAACATAAATCAAATCACAATGAACACGAGAGAGCTATGTCCTGATCATAGCACGTCCAATGTGTAATAGCGGAAAAGTCTGAGTAAATCACCACATTTTCCTTGTGCCTGTTTCATTATTTATAAAATAGAAGTAGCTGTCTTTCTCTGTCATAGCATCAAAACCCCTACCCACAAAGAGTTTAGCAATAAGTTTATCCTTGCCATGAGAGCCAGCAATTCCACGCTCTGATATTTACTCAAGAGAAATGAAAATACGCCCACACGATGACTTATGTGTGATTGCTCACACCAGCATTATGCGAACGAGCCCCAAACTGGGCACAACCTAAATGCTCACCCCACATGCAAAAAACAGAGAACAACAACTGATACATGTATACACAGCAGCAGTGATGGATCTCAAAAATAATATGCCATATGAAAAATGTAGACATGAAAGTCATTTTAAAAGGCAAAACTATAACAACAGAAAGCAGACCATTGGTTTCCTGAGGCTGGCGGGAAGGAAGATGGTTGCCTGAAAATAGAAACACATAGGAACTTGGAGTCATGGAAATATTGTGTCTTGAGTGTGGTGGTGGTTACACCATTGTATGCATTTGTCCATCTGATGCATGCTTAAAATGGGTGAGTTTTATTGCATGTAAATCATACCCCAATATAACTGTTTTTAAAATTATACAGCAAAACTTAAGAAAAAAAAACCACTGTCAAACAAAGTATTCAAAAACATACTGTAAAATATGCAGCTCAATAGGAATATAAGGAAATTTTCTTTTAAAACAAAAGCATAAAGAAACAACCTTAGAATATATTCAGCTAATGACAATTTTCCTTTGACAAAAGGAAGAGTGGGTGTAAGCAAGGGGAAAAAGGAATCATTGTTATCTGTTCTTTAGATGTCTTCTAGTTCTGTTAAATTTTACATAACAGTTCAGGGGAAACTGTATATCTTCTAAATTATTTTAATACTGTTCTCTGCTAAATACTTAGAAAACAGTGGGGGTGGGGGGAACTCCCCCAGCTTCAGCACAAAATCCTACCATTGAAAACTTTGCCAAACAGCCATCAGATGTTAAATATTCGAGAAACCTTCAAGTCCACATTTTGTGTTTTCAATGACAGTTTGGAGAGTCTGAGTCTGAAGGTTGTTAATTACTCACTTGAGGATGCATGTTGATAAGTGGTGGAGCCGGAGCCTACAGTTTGATGGAGACTGAATGCCTTGGTGGTTACCCTACCCCACCTCAGAGAGAAGCTCCCTGCTTAGAAATAAACAGTAAGAAGAGATTGGGGGTGAGTGGGTAGGAATCCAGGAGGGCGAAGTTTTCTGGCAATAACAAGTGGCAAAGATGGGATCTACACAAGGAGAAGGAACACTATGGAGAAATGACAAGGATAAAAAATCAGGTACTTCTTCCACAGCTGCAGCCCAGCTGGCTTCTGGTGCCCCTTACCATGGACACGGGGGAGGGGTGACCACATGACACAGTTGGGACTGTGTCTAGGGTGACTGCTGAGTGTGTTTCAGTCATGGGGGGGGACATTTGTGCTCCAAGGACTCTCTGAATATCTAGTCAAAAAGGAATAACTTGCAATTCTACTTGTTAAACTACTATACATTTACATTTTGTTTCTCATTTGTCTTGTCTTACCCCTTTCACAGGCTTCTGGACTCCAATGGAAGACAGGCCTGAAGCTGAAGCCAGTCATCTCTGGCTGTGCTCCACCAAGCATTCCTTCCTTAAAGGGGGGATCAGCATGAGCTGAGAAACCTTCAGGCCACAGAGGTTTACACCATCTTTATACCATTTTATTTCTGAGGGATGCTTTTTAAAGACAAATTCCATTGGTTTTATAGTAGTAATATTACAAAGCAATGCTTGATTCTTATTTATCTCTCTTTTCCTTATTTCCTACAAAGGAAAAAAGGGCAACTAAGTTATGATCCCACCACTAATCATTAAGGCTGTGATCCAGATCCTGCCAGTTATAATCACACATAGTATATGTGTGCTTTGTAACCATATTTTTTCACATACTGCACCATGACCATCTTTCATCTTCTTACATTTTAATTTAAACTTTCCTCTACCAAATATTTTTAATAGCTTCATAACTGGTTGTACAATGGATGTGTGATAATTTATTTAAATAAGTCCCTTTTACTGGATAGTTATATTTCCTCTCTCCCACACTTTTACTATTAGAAATAGCATTTAATAATACCAATTGTTAAGTATTTTTCTCCAAAAATAATAAAACTGAATATAATGAAGCATTTAGGTCTAATTTCCAGATTACAGGAAATGAAACCATCTGAGAGCCCACAAATGTGGAATGTTTAACAGAAAAACTCATCTAGTATTTTCAATAAGCTGATGGCATGGACAAAAAGGGGGAAGTTACTATTCTAGATAAGAAGAAACATTACCAGAAAAACAAACAAACAAAGGAAATCTATGGGTCTTGTTTGAATGTTGAAATCATTCAATAGTAATTCCTACTATTGATTTGTATAAATTAATTATAAAAAGATATTGGGGAAAAAAACTGAGAAATCCATATATGGGCTAGTATTAAAGAGTTATCATTAACTTTGTTAGATGCAGTCAGGGTGATTATAAAAAAAATGTGTCCTCATATTGTAAAGGTGCATACATAAATACCTGAATAGTATATAGTTATTATGTTAAGAATAGTATATAGTTATTATGTTAAATATATAGTTATTATGTAACCTGGTCTCTAAAAATGTCTAATTTTTAAATACTAAATGTCTATTTTTAAACACTGTAGGAGACTTGGCATGATGGCTCATACATGTAATCCTAGCACTTTGGGAGGCCAAGGTGGGAGGATCACTTGAGATCAGGACTGCAAAACGAGCCTGGGAAATACAGCAAGCCCTTGACACTACAAAATAAAAATTAAAAAATTAGCCATGCTGGGACACACCTATAGTTCCAGCAACTTAGGAGCCTGAGGCAGAGAATTACTTGAGTTCAAGTTCAGGAACTCAAGGTTTCAGGGAACTACGATAGATCCACACAATCCGGGATGACAAAGCAAGACCCTGTTTCTAAGATAAATAAATAAACAAACAAATGGATGAATCAAATCCCTTTGATTTGATTAGGGTAATTTTACTACCCTAAAAATAGATGATAGGTAAATGTAGACTTACTTCAAAGGTCTCTATTTTATCTGTGCATAAAAAAAATTGAATTCTTTTAAGATATAAGAAAATTGAATTCTTTTAGGATGTAAGAAAAATTAAATTCTTTTAGGATGTATGTAAGGAAAATTCCAAACATAGAAAAAAGTAAAACTTATGTTAAATGAATTCCCTTTTGCCCATTACCCAGGTTCAGCCATCATTAATTGATGGTGAATGTTGTTTCCTCTATATTACCTCCCACTTCCCCACCCCCAGGTTATGTAAAACAAATCCTATCCCTGCTATCCTGCCATCCACAAACATCTTAGTATGAATCTCTAAAAGATAAGAACTTTTTTTAACATGATCAAAACATCATTATCATATCTAAAATCATTCAACAGTAATTCCTTAATGTCAACAGATTAGCAGTGTTTAAATTTCCCTACTTGTTCAATGGATATTTTTTGTTTTAGTTTGTCTAAATCAGTATCAAAGTAAAATTAATAACTGGAGGCCATTATCATAAGTATCTCAGGAATGGAAAAATAAATACCATACGCTCTCATTTATCAGTGGGTTTAACACCTAATAACAGAAAATGAAAATAGGAAAAAAGTAGCCCTATATTTGCTAACATGAAAATAAGTGAGATGTATTGTTTCATGAAAATAACAAGCTGGGAAACAATGTGGATAGACTAATCCCATGTATAATAATCATGTATGTGGAATATGTACATAGGAATTTGTACATATGTACAGAACAAAAATCTTAGGCTGTCAGTAGATGCATATATGAGCAGTGGAAGAAGATTTTAAACATTTTTTCTATATTTCTGTACTATTTGAATCTTTTACAAGGAGAAAACATTTATACATTAGTTAAGGCATTATGTTAACTAAATAATACTTCCATAGTACAGGCAATTGGATAGTAAGTGTTTAGAGTGGTAGAACCTTGCTTTCTATGAACCCCCATCCCTTGTAGAGACCTGATCATAAGCCCACAAGTGGAGGTAATTAGGCAGTGTGAGAAAACACCCCACTGCCAATAGAGAGGGTCAATGGGGCTGAGGGGAAGGTTGAACTTCCACCCCATTATGGCAATGAGGCAGTATGACTCAGTGCCCCACTTTTATCAGGGTGATGTTACCAGAACCCAGCCAGTATCTGAAATTGCACATCCACCCAATCTTAGCACTGTTTTACACTATACCTCACAAGAAGACTACCTGCTTGCCCCCCCCCCGCCAGAAAAGAGTAAGTTGTAGCCAGAATCCTATAAGTTAATCTCCAAAATATCCAAGATACAACCAAAGGCCAGTCAACATACTAAGAATCAGGGAAATTACAAAATGAGTGAGAAAAAATATCCAACAGCCATTGGTACTGAAATGGACCAGTTTGGGGAATGTTCTGACAAGAATTAAAGTAGTCATTATAAAAATGCTTCCAAAATATTGCAAATGCATTTGAAACAAATAAAAAAACCCAGAAACTTTGAGTGAAAGCATAAAAGAATAAAAACAAACCAAAGGAAATGAGAGTATTGAAAAATATAATGGCTGAAATAAAAGCTTAATAGATGGGCTCAATTCTCAAGTGGAGATGGTAAGGAATAAGAGAAGTTAACTTGAAAATAGATGAATATAATTGACCCATCTGACTATATCTGAACAATGGAGTGGAACCATAATGGGATGGTGGGGTGGGGGGAATAGAGTCTCAGTGACCTGAGGGGGTGAAATGAAATAGCTAACATTCATTTCATTGGAGTTCCTGAAGGAAAGAAGAGAAACAGAAGGACTAAAATAATGAGAAGTAGTGACCAGAAACTTCTCAAATTAGGCAAGATACGAATTTACAGAATCAAGAAAAATTTCAAACATGAGAAATGAAAACATTATTTTATACCATAAAAATCATAGTCTCAAGGGTGGAGCCAAAATGGCAGACTGCAGCCAGCTTTTAATAGAAGGTCCTGTCCAGAAAGAGGCTTAAAGGACAGAAGTTTAGCGAGGGAGCTGATGGTTTGGAGCAGAGCCAAGAGAGAAGATTGAAAAGCCCACTTCAACCTTCCTGAGGTGAGCTACAACCTAAAAAATACAATCAAAAGGTACAAAATCCACCACCAAGTGGATGGGAGTCCCCTTCCCCACAACAAGGGTTCAAAGTTTCCTCCATGCAAACAAGTGAGCAGAGTTCAAACTTCCTCCCACTCTATCCCACGGGACAGACCCCCTAAAAACTGGACCTCCTATTGCTGCTGGCATGCCACAGCACCCTCCTGCCAGGGATAAAACTGTAAAACTATGTAAAACTGTATATATTCACCACCTGCAACATTGAACTCCGAGGATTCCCCACCCATCCACCCCAAGGTCTAGAGGTTTGTTACCTTTGGACTCCAGATTCTTGGGCATCTCCTTGAGAGAAGTGGAGGGGGAAAGGGCTGGTGCTGCTCTGTGCTGACTGTGGCACAGGTGTGAGGAGAAGAAAGTTGGCTCATAGGAAGCCATACAGCAACAGTGGCATCCCGAGCTGCGAACTGGCACCATTTCAGATAGGCAAGCCCCGTCTCTCCAGGCAACCAGAGGTTCCTGACAGCAGCCACAGGCAGAATGGCTTGGTAACTTTCGTAAGTAAAGAGACCATTAGCACCAGCCCTCAGAAGAATACAGCTGAGACAAAGGCAGTGGGCAGGTAGAGGCTGGAATTGACATGAGTGTAGACCCTGATTGCTTGTGGCCCAGAGCTGAGTTCCTCACCAGCTCTAGCAACCTCTGACTTGTAGAAGAATTTAGACAGGACAGAAGGAGTGAGGCTGAACAGCAAGAACATCCAAAGCCTAAATTCTTCCCCTGTCAGACTAGATGCCGATTTTCCAGCAAGCACCTCCCCCTCAGGAGAATGCTGAGACAAAGGCAGTGGGCGGGCAGAGGCTTGAATTGACACCCCTAGTGTAGACTCTAATTGTTTGCTGCCGAGTATTGACTTCCTCATCAGGTCTGGAAGCCTCTGACTTGCAGAGGAATCTAGCTAGGACAGAAGCCTAATTTAAACATGCAAGGTCCCCCATGCCAAACTAGATTTCCAGGCAATTTTGGCAGTCGTAGACCCTGGGAGCAGTTGCCTACTGGAGTGAATAGGATCACAGACCTGGGGGATTATGAGTGACTGGGTGCAAGGTGGGGGAGCAGGTTTTAACCTTCCCAGACTAACCCATTTGCTGGGTGGGTCCCTTTGCTGTTGTGGAGCACTGGAGCAAGTTATATCTGAGCTGTGAGCAGACTCCTCTTATCTAGCTGCCGGAGACATTTGAACTCTTTCACCTGAAACTGGTGCTGACTGGGAAAACTGATTTGGACCCCTTAAACTGGGGAGACCACCCAGGGACTATTCAAAGGGGCACCCTGGGTGTATGGTTGAGGGAAGGTTTGATTTTCCTTGCCCAATTGTTGTTTGTGGGGAGTGGGACAATTTAATTGCTGGTATTTCTCCACAGCAGAGACTTCAACCAAGAGTAACTGAATCACTAGGGTAGGACAGAGACCAGCTGAAAATAAGACAAAGCCACTTAGCCATACCACACCAAGCAGGTCCCCAGTCTCTCAGGTCATAACACCATATGGGTACTTGACAAACCTCAAGGGGAAAAGTCAAACGGGGTAAATTAATCACAGGGTGGAATCAGCAGAAAAGCTCTGGTAATATGAATAACCAGAATAGATCAACCCCCTCTTCAAGAAAGGATGTGGCTGGTAATATGAATAACCAGAGTAGGTCAACCCCCCCCCCGCTGCAGAAAGGATGGGGCAGACGAAACTGAAGATTCCCTTTATAAACAAATGGCTAAGATGTCAGAAATTGAATTCAGAATTTGCATTGCAAATAAGATTAATAGAATAGAGGCAAAGGTAAAACTAGAAATTCAAGGAGCATTCCAAAATTTCACTCAAGAATTCAACAAATTCAAAGACAAAACCACCAAAGATTTTGAAACATTAAGGCAAGAGATTGCAGCCCTCAAAGATCTGAAAAATACAGTAGAATCTCTTGGTAACAGAGTGCAGGAGGCAGAAGAAAGTGTCTCATATATAGAAGACAAAATTTCTGAATATGTCCAAACATCCAAAGAGAATCAGAAATGGAAAGCAAAAATGGATCATTCTCTCAGAGAGCTCTGGAATAATTTGAAGAAAACTAATATTCACCTTACAGAAATTCCTATTTCTTCAGCAAAGAAATCTTAGAGTTAAATTTAACTATACAACTTCTGGACATATCAGACATCTACAGAACATTTCGTCCTAACAAAATTGAATACACATTTTTCTCATCAGTACATGGAACATACTCCAAAATTGATCACATCTTAGGCCACAAATTTAACCTCAGCAAATTTAAACGAATAGAAATTATTCTATGCATCTTCTTGGACCATCATGGAATAAAAGTTGAACTCAGCTACAACAGGAATCTGCAGACTCATACAAAAACATGAAAGCTAAACAACCTTATGCTGAATGATCGATGGGTCAGAGACAAGATCAAGAAGGAAATTACCGAATTCTTAGAACAAAATGATAATGAAGATATGAGTTATCAGAACTTCTGGATACCACAAAAGCAGTCCTAGGAGGGAAATTTATAGCATTGCAAGCCTTCCTCAAGAGAACGGAAAGAGAGGAGGTTAACAACTTAATGGGACATCTCAAGCAGCTGGAAAAGGAAGAACATTCCAATCCCAAATCTAGCAGAAAAAAAGAAATAAACCAAAATTAGAGCAGAATTAAATGAGATTGAAAACAAAAGGATTATAGAACAGATCAACAAATTAAAAAGTTGGTTTTTTGAAAAAATCAATAAAATTGATAAACCTTTGGCCAACCTAACCAAGAAAAAAAGAATAAAGTCTCTAATTTTGTCAATCAGAAATGGTAAAGATGAAATAACAACACACCCCTTAGAAATTCAAAAAATCCTTAATGAATATTATAAGAAACTTTATTCCCGGAAATACAACAATATGAAGGAAATTGACCAATACTTGGAAGCACACCACCTCCCAAGACTTAGCCAGAAGGCAGTGGAAATTTTGAACAGACCTATATCAAGCTCTGAAATAGCATCAACTATACAAAATCTCCCCAGAAAGAAAAGTCCAGGAACAGATGGCTTCACATAGGAATTCTACCAAACCTTTAAAGAGAAACTAGTACCTATATTACTCAACCTTTTCCAAAATATAGAAAAAGAAGGAATACTATCCAACACATTCTATGAAGCAAACATTGCCTTGATCCCCAAATCAGGAAAGACCCAACAAGAAAAGAAAATTATAGACCAATATCGCTATTGAATATTGATGCAAAAATATTCAATAAGATCCTAGCAAACAGAATCCAGCAACACACCAAACAAATTATACACCATGACCAAGTGGATTTTATCCCAGAGTCTCAAGGCTGATTCAATATACATAAATTTATAAATATAATTTATCACATAAACAAAATAAAAAACAAAGACCATATGATTCTCTCAGTTTGGTGCAGAAAAAGCTTTTGATAATATCCAGCATCCTTCCATGATCAGAACACTTAAGAAAATAGGTATAGAAGGTACATTTCTTAAACTGATAGAGGCCATCTATAGCAAACCCACAGCCAATATTGTATTGAATGGAATTAAATTGAAATCATCAACACTCAGTCAGGGACCAGGCAAGGTTGCCCACTGTCTCCACTGCTTTTTAACATTGTAGTGGAAGTGTTAGCCATTGCAATTAGGGAAGAAATGTCAATCAAGTGTATCCATATAGGGTCAGAACAGATGAAACTTTCACTCTTTGCAGATGATATGATTATATATCTGGAAGACACCAGGAATCTCTTTTAGTTCCTTATGGGGCCTGTGTTATTATTTTGCCTGCCCCTCATGCATGCTTATTTCTTGTTCATTTCCTTGTGGACCGTTTTTCTTCTCATTTCCTCCTTGGCTTCAAGTTACCTTGTCTCAGAGTTAGGTGATAAAGAAGTCTCTTGGTAAGGGGTCAGAAGGCAGAGAAGAGTTGGAGAAAGCAAGGAGAAGCATGAGAAAAGGGGAGAAAGGGAGGAAACAAGAAAGAAAATTTTAAAGGGGAAAAAGGAAGGAAAGAGTAAGGTAAAATGAAATTAAAAGGTTCAAAACACAAGAAAAGAGCTGTGTGGGGATGACAGAAGAAATTGGAGAACAGGAGAGAAGGAAGATGGGAAGGAAAAATGAGAATGATTTTAGAAATATTATTGTTCAGTCACATGCTAAGACTATGTCTATAGCTCAAGGGTTTTGAGGAACTGTGTTGGGTGAGTCCCTCTAAATCAGGCATTCTTTACTCATCTGAACAAATTTGGATGCTTCCTCTGCCCAAAATTAGGAAGAGAAGAAACAGAGTAAACACAAAAGACAGGAAAGGAAACTTAAGTGTGGACAAAGAAGAAAAAGAAAAAGAGGGAAAAAAATGGATAAATAGTAAAGTTTTGCTGATGTTATTCCTAAAACTTTCTTCCTGGGGCCACCATAAAGAATTTTCCTGCGCTGCTAGAATCAATTTACTGCTGCAGTCTACATGCTGACAACTACAATGTCACACTTATCCTCAGCAAAGAAAGGGTGGAGTAAGTAACAAAAAGGCAGAATCATAAAATCTAATAAAAATTACAATAATAAATAAATTTTAAAAAGAGGAGTGCTGAGACATTGTAGTGGAAGTGTTAGCCATAGCAATTCAATTATTCTTGAAAAGCAAGAATAGATAAATGAAATTAAATGTGCCATTGAAGCAAATAAAGGAAGGGAACGGAAAAGGAATGAAGAAAGAAAATAGAGAGACAACAGTCCATGAATGAAGAATGAAAAAAAAGGGAGGGAGGGTAGGGAAATTCTTAACTGGTGAAGAAACACAATATGTGGGAAAGATTAGAATAGTAGAAGAAAGAGTCTCTGTCATCTGAGAAAATGTTGAGGAGTGAAGTACGAAGAGAGATTACATCAAGCTGAAGTTCTACAATGAAGAAAAATAAAAAGAGAAAAGAGAAAAAAAATACAGATGTCCTTGCTCTTGTTAAATGTGCAGATTGTAGTTAGGGAAAAGAGCCCAAGGCAGGACTTAGCAAAACCCAAGACTCATTGAAACAAAATAAAACTAAAAGTTAAAAAAAAAAGATCAAATAGCCTGATGTAAGCAATCTCAGCAATCATAAGAGGAAGACAACAGAGCGAGAGTAAGAACAAACGTAATGATGACTATTACAAGAAAGAGAAAAAAACTTTAAAAATGTGGCAAAAAAAGCCAAGAAAAAGGCGACAACAATGACAAAAATATTATATGAAAACATAGGAGCAGGGATCTACATTAGAGGAAATGTATTTCTGTTGCAATATACTTTCTAGAAACCAGGTGGCTACATGAGTGGTTCCCAGCTTAGATTGTTCTTGGTGGTGGACCTTTTACCTGTTTTGGCACTCTGTCCCTGCTGAATTCTGATTCCACCAATTTCAAAAAATCTTCAGAGGCAGGTTTCACAGATTACCCTTGCAACAGTTACCGTGGAGTGGGAGGAGGTATCCTGGGCCTATTCCAAGCATAGGCTGACTCCCCTCCGATGGATCTCAGCTTGCCAACACTTAGGTTCCCAGAAAGAGGCCTGGGCACACAGCCCTCTCAGCAAAGCCCTTTCTTAACAATTGCTGCCTCCTATCCAGGAACTTTCCCCACCTCAATGTCTTGCAAGCACTAAACTGAGGCAGATCCGCTCTAGATAGCACCCCATTCTGGCCACCAAATTCCATGTGGGAATCCCCAATGCATCAATCTTTAAACTCACCACCTAGCTTCCCCAAGAACTGGAAACTGTAATCAGCCTCTTCTGGGAATACTATGGGATGGGGGGTACTGGCTGATGCCTGCCACCCTCCCCAGTGGCCAGGGCTGATTGGCAGAAAATTGCCTGGCAGTCTCCTCAGCTCTGGATTTCACTCTGAGTCCAGTAATCTGCCACCTCATTACATACCCGAAACACCCACACCAAAATTCCATGGGTATGATCTAGCCCAGGGATCCTCAAACTTTTTAAACAGGGGGCAGTTCACTGTCCCTCAGACTGTTGGAGGGCTGGACTAGGGCCCTGGGATGAGTCAGCTGCTAAGCAGGACAGGCAGTGACAGCAAAAACACCTGGTGGGCAGGATAAATGTCTTAGACAGGCCACATGTCGCCCGCAGGCCATAGTTTGAGGACGCCTGATCCAGACCACTCATTCTCACCTGTTTTTCCAGGCAAAGCTAAACTTTCCTGTCAGCCATGATGCTCCGCTACTTGCACGTGAATGTTTATAGCACCCCAATTGATCATTTCAAAGATGTGGAACAAACTCAGTGCCCTTCATATAATGGATCAATAAACTGTGGGCATATATACACCATGAGAGACTCTTCAGCAATAAAAAGATGAATAGTTAGTACCATTTGTTGTAATTTGGATGTATTTGGAGAATACTCTTAGAAGCAAAGTAGCATAAGAATGGAACATCAAGCATCCCATATACTTAAGTATATCCCATATACTCAGGCATCCCAGATACTAAGCTCAAACTTATAGATTGGTAAGAACCTGCATGTAGTAGATAAAAAGCTTAATTATATTCAAGACTGGGTAATCTTAATTATATTCAAGAATGAGTATAATATAGGAGTGTATAGTATATTTCTGAGATCACAAAAAGCTACAACTCAGAATTTACATTACAAATGCAAACAACGGAATCCATTTCTACATACTGTCATATTAATTCAAAATAAAATAAAATAAATATTGTAAGACTGCATTTGTCATAACGTTCCTATTATTTACTCCTAAGTGTAATTATGAGAACATAGATGTGGTTTTGTAAAGGAAGTAAACATGAAAAATGAAAGAATGTTAATCCATCTCTGCTGAACACATCTACTATGTCTGCAAAAAATGATTTTTCAGTCAGAAAACTAGCATTTCAGAATGTGCTGGATACAGCTTCACTGGGAGATGGATAGATAGATAGACAGACAGATAGATACATATCAATCACTTATTCTTTGGGGAAATAAAAACTCCAGGTTTAGAAACTTTTCCTAATTAGGCTGTCAAAATTTTTACCAAGAACTTGATTATTCTCTAGACTAGCACTGTCCATGAAAAGTTTCTGTGACTGATGAAGGAAATCTCTTTCTGAATCTGCATTGTCTGATAATAGCCACTAAACACATGTGGCTACCAGGCACTTAAAATATAGCTAAGGCAACTGAAGAAACACATTGTTTATCTATTTAATTTAAATAACCACAAGTGGATATAATGACAGCATAGTTCCAGATCATTACTGCAAGATCCTACTGCCTGAGTTGGATTTCACATTCGAAAAGAGTGCAAGTTTGTCAAAGTTTAAATATTAAAATGTCAGTTTGAAAATTAAGACTTTTCTATTATAGAAAAGACATTTTATATGGTCACAAAAGCAAAACATTTTCATTTGTTTTTGTGAAAATTCATAAAGGTTTTGTGGGTACTTCTTTATCTTTATTTTATACAATTTTGATTTTTTTATCCCAGAAAATTTGATATTTTGATACACAGGAATTTAATAATAATTATCAATATATTCCTATATGGCCTCAGGTGAAAATCTAGGTTGAGAAAACTTAGCTAAGGCATTAAAGGCACTTATTCTTTCAGGGCAAGGGCTATAAATAGCACAACCAAGAAACCTGAGTTAGGAGGTGGCAAAATGATCCTCCTCCTCATCTCAAGACTCCTTTCAATGTGTAGGAGAAGCATATTGGTGTCTGGCATGGCTAGATGCATCATAGGTTGTGTTCTAAGCAATGTACTCCAATTTTCTGCTATTTTGCATATTATCAGAGGAGTTGAGAGGACACAACTGAGATCAGTAGACCCTGGCCTTTACAACAGTCCTATGGTGACACTGGCTTTAGAAACATCTTTTCTTTGATATCAAGTGCCCAAGAAGTTTCAATGCCAGTGCTAGGATCAGGTGGAGGACTCAAGACACTGCTTGCTAATAATCTGGTTTATGCCACCTGAGCAAAAGAACAAGACTCATGAGTGGACCAACTGGTATGTCTCTCTAACTTTGGAACAGTTGTCCTTCATAGAGAAAGAAAAAATATATACATTGAAAAATGTGCTTTCAATGGTTTTGTCCTAGCAAATACTACAATAGCAGCAGAACTTACTAGTCAGAAATAAGTTAAACACACACACATTTCTAAGTACACACATGTATATATTATTCTGGAGATGGGTCTAATAAAGAACACAATAGATCTAAGTGTTTTATGAGAATTTAGGTCACCGATGTAATGTTTAGTCTAGCAGAAAAATACAAATAATAGAGCATAAAAATCAAATAACTTTCTACATGATCTTCTAATACAAACAATTTCATCTTCTAAAAATTGTGGGATTGATTAGATTATGAATGAGATGAAACAAAACCCCAATAAAAGTCATTTCCTTGGCTCGGCGCCTATAGCTCAACCGGCTAAGGCGCCAGCCACGTACACCTGAGGTGGCGGGTTCGAATCCCCAGCCCGGACCCGCCAAACAACAATGACAGCTTGCAACCAAAAAATAGCCGGGCGTTGTGGCGGGCGCCTGTGGTCCCAGCTACTTGGGAGGCAGAGGCAAGAGACTTGCTTGAGCCCAGGAGTTGGAGGTTGCTGTGAGCTGTAAT
>CAUYTI010073579.1:0-81513 GCA_963575145.1 Galago senegalensis | reverse complement strand
GCGGGCGCCTGTGGTCCCAGCTACTTGGGAGGCGGAGGCAAGAGACTCGCTTGAGCCCAGGAGTTGGAGGTTGCTGTGAGCTGTAATGCCACGACACTCTACCCAGGGGGACAGCTTGAGGCTCTGTCTCAAAAAAAAAATAAAAAATAAAAAAAAAATAAAACCAGCATGTTGTACCCCATGACTGCATTCATGTACACAGCTATGATTTAAAAAAAAAATCTAAATAAAAATATAAAAATACAAAAGTGACAGTAAAATTAAATTATTACTCAGGCCATTTTTCCTGAGAATGGATACATATCAATTACATAAACAGTTGCCATCAGGGGCCAATAGCTAAATTTTAGAGTTAAAAAGGACTCAGATTCACCTAATGATAGAATTTTCACACTCTTAAAGCAAATTTAATTGAATGTTATTTCACATGCGAACAAGCAGACAAAAGCCCAGCTGCTATTGCTGAAATGTTTCGGCTCATCTGTGAGTTTGACAAATACTGATTTACTAGCCCTCTTTCTGATATAAGAATATCATCTACAGTAAGCTTGATAAATGAACCACTGCTTTGGTATCCATGATGGAGAACCCCAGTTTCCCGTCATCTTCTTCGTACGCTATGGTGATACTCCTTCAGAGATTTACTGGAGTTTGACTACACTGACATGCAAGATAACAGATTTCAAATGTGGCCTAACACGTTAAACTAGAGACTCTCTGTCAATTATAAGCAGCCTGAACAGTCTCATCCTGTACGTATATTAACTTTTCTGCAGACACAAAATGATTAAGCAGAAGTGATGTGACCACCTCAAACAATAACCTTAATATCCTAATATGAAAAAGAATATTGAGGGTGGTGCCTGTGGCTCAGTGGGTAGGGTGCTGGCCCCATATACTGAGGGTGGTGGGTTCAAACCCAGCCTTGAACAAACTGCAATAAAAAAAATAGCCAGGTGTTGTGGTGGGTGCCTGTAGTCCCAGCTACTCAGGAGGCTGAGGCCAGAGAATTTCTTAAGCCCAGGAGTTGGAGGTTGCTGTGAGCTGTGTGACACCATGGCATTCTACCGAGGGTGACAGAGTGAGACTCTGACTCTACAAAAAAAAAAAGAGTATTGGCTTGGCACCTGTGGCTCAAGAAGCTGAGGTGCCAGCTACATACACCTAAGGTGGCGGGTTTGAATCCAGTCTGGGCCCGCCAAAACATCAATGATGGCTGCAACCAAAAAATAGCCAGGTGTTGTAGCGGGCGCCTGTGGTCCCAGTTACTTGGGAGGCTGAGGCAGGGGACTCGCTTGAGCCCAGGAATTGGAGGTTGCTGTGAGCTGTGATGTCACAACACTCTACCCAGGGGACAGCTTGAGGCTCAGTCTCAAAAAAAAAAAAAAAAAAAAGAATATTGAGTGAAAGTAAATTTCTGAATCTTTGTTACCATTTCTCCTACTATGATCCTCCATACATGCACACACATGTATGTGTATGTGTGTATCTCTGTGTGTATGAATATAGCATCTGTGAACCTAATGATTAATGATCTTTTGGCATCACTCTGAGACTAAAGAATGTGGTTTCAATGCTCATGTTTCAATGTCTAACTGCACTTCCCTATACACAACAACCTGTGGGTGAACTCCTAGCTGAGACTTTGAGGACTCTTCACCAGCATATTTTAGAGGGGTGAAGAAAGCGCACCAACCCCACTTGGGTATATTTTTCATATAAGAGTTGTTGGCAGCCATGATGAAAGTATCATTTGACAGGTGAGCTGCGTTAGGAAAGAATGAAGTTGATGGGAGAAGGGGAGAAAAATAAGTGGGGAGGAGAGAAGAGGGGAGGCCAGGAGGAGAGAGAGAACGTGACAGAGAGAAAGAGAGGAGAGGGAGAAAGAATGCTTAATATCTGGTTTCTTCCATACATAATTTCTAAATGCATTAATTCATACCTTGTCACTGTGTGGTTATTACATGAGAAAACTTTCAATCAAATCCCTTCTTTAATCAAGGAAGTGCAAACCGGCCTCCTGACCTCATCTAGAATCAAATGAAAGGGTAGCTAATATTATATGTGTAACTAATATTATAATAAAGGTAGCTAATATGATATGTTCTTTTACACAAAAATATTTTGTAGTATGTATATATATCGTTCTACCTCTTTCCTTTTTTTCTGTTTAACAATGTGTCACAAATACAATACCATGGCGTTGAATTTTGTAGCAGGTGTTCTTATTAAATATTCCAACACATGGAGGCTGCCACTCCTGTTCAGTCTGTTCACTTCTCCTTGTCTCTGGCAACCATATTTAATTATTACAATGGTTTTCCTAAAACAAAAAATGTATTCTAAAGTTTACTATTATTTATATTACCTTTTATTATAGGTGGATTCTTTTATATCACTGGAATGTAATCTGGAGACCTATAGACATCTTTCTGTCTTTCAATTATACCCCTGGTAATTCAAATACAATATATGGCTCAGAAAATAGTGACTCAGCAGTAAGACAAATATAAATAGGAACCACAGGTGTACTGGCAGTTAACAGGTATTTTTTACTATATGCCAAGAGTGTATGTGTGTAACATGTATTAGTTTGTCAATCTTTACAAAGAATGTCTACAAGGGATTTTATATCGTATTTTACAGTGAGGAAGTCAACCTTAAAGAGGCTTTTTTTTTCCTCCAGAATCTGAGAGATTATGGCACAAATTAAATTTAAACCGATGTCTGACTGCAAATGTTATTGAAAGAATGTCCAATTAATTAAGACATGAGGCATCAAACATATTTAAAATAAACTTTAGGTGATAGACTATTTAGTATAAATCATAAGTTTTAGATTAAGGTTAGGATGAGAGGGAAGGTCAGTAATAAGAAAGTAAAAAACACTATTTGCTACCAAATAAGTTTGGAATTCAACTATTTCCTATGGAAACTTGACTGGCATCCTTGGCATTTTCATGGAAGCCCAGGGAAGCCACCAACTGAGCTGACACCATAGGAGTAGTATCTTTAAATACAGCCTCATGAATTAATTTTGACTAATTTCTGTATTATCTCAAAGATGGACAGTTTTGCCTTTAACATCATGTCCATACCCCTTCTATGTACATTACTACTGTATACTGAATATTTGTTTTGATCCTAATAAGACAAACTATATTTCATTCGTGTAAGGAGTTTTGTGTTGATCATAGAAAAAGATATTACCGTAAAGTGCCAGGAGCCCGTAACAAGTTTAAATTGGGCGGCACTTTGATGAGTTTGCTTGTGATAAGAGAGGACTCCTCTTGGCATGAGACTACCCAGAGACTATGGCCCATGGCCAAAAATCTGCTTATTTGGGGCTATATTTAAAACATTGGATATGGAAAAAATTTGAGTTTGGTGCTGGCAGGATTTTGAGTTTATGGGTCCTGGCCTGCTGTGAGGAAGTGAACAACGCAAGGCCAATATGGAGAGGTCATGTACGGCTCATTTATCGTACACCTTTAAATAAAATTTGATGGAAATGAAGCCACCTCTGTTTATTAGGCACTGTCAATGGCTGCTTTCTTGCTATAGTGGCAGAACAGAGTAGTTGTGACAAACCTGTAATATTTACTACATGGTAAATTTACAATGGTCAAAATGTGGAAACAGCCTAAATGCCTACCAACCCAGGAATGGATTAACAAGCTGAGGCATATGTACACCATGGAATACTATTTAGCCATTGAAAAATGGAGACCTTACGGCCTTTGTATTAACCTGGATGGAAATGGAACACATTATTCACAGTAAGGCATCATAAGAATGGAGAAGAATGAATCCTATGTACTCAATTTTGATATGAGGAAAATTAATGACAATTAATGACACAGTGGGGGTTGGGAAAGGGGAGAGCAGAGAGAGAAAGAAGGAGGGAAGGGTGGGGAAAGGAAGAGCAGGGAGAGGGAAGGAGGGAGGTGGGTGGGGTCTCGGTATGTGCCACACCTTTTGGGGGCAAGACATGATTGTAAGAGGGACTTTACCTAACCAATGCAATCAGTGTAACCTGGTTTCTTGTACCCTCCATGAATCCCCAAGAATAAAAAATAAATACATATTGACTATCTGGTCTCTTACAGATGATGCTTGCTAACTCATCCGTCAGATGTTGACTGTTATTTCATTTCAAAATCCTAATTCTTTCCTCTGATGATAAAAATGATAAAAATATTTAGATTCGTAAGATGAAAGTGTCTATTAATGCACCATGTATGAGGCAAAATTGAGAGATTTACTGTAGTAAAGAGTCTTCATTTGGAAAAAGTTATACACTTTCTCTTCTCCCACCCCCAACACATGCGCACATACACACACAAAGAGAGAAAACGGTGGTATGAGCTGTTTTAGGAGTACATCATGGAATTTGTAAAAATTTAAAGCAGTTCTTTGTAATTGTGGTATTAAAGTGGACATGTGGTCAAAATGATAGCTTTAGATTTTGAAACTGAATTTATGGTGTCACTTTGAGAAATGTGCATTTCACATATTTGCTGCTGTGTACGTCTACAAAGACATTTCTGTCTCTTGTAGCATAATCTCCTGTGTGCCTGAGTTATGTCATTGTTGCAAAATTTCAAAAAATACTATTAAATGAAAGGAGTGTTATTTCCCAATGCATTAGAAATTACTAACAGCAATGCCAAGGGCTAAAAGCACAGTGTTGGACTTTGACAGATGGAGGAAAATTGGCTTTAGTTCCTGATTTAGCCACTTTTTGTCCATAGGATTTGGACAAGTGTGTTAAATTGTATCAACCTTGGTTTTCTCATGTGTAAAATGTGAGTTATAATGAAGTTTAGTATTGTCAGGAAGTCTGGATATGATAAGATACATAAAGACCGTGGCCAGACAGTTCCAAAAAGATGATGGCTGATGGAAGCCAACGATTCTCAAGTGCTCACTATCTCCTAGTAATAAATGCAGTATAGGAATGAACATATTTAATCCTCAGAATTATACCATGAATTCGCTACTATAATTATCTCCATTTTACAGATAACAAAACTAAGGCATAGAAAACTCAATAACTAGTGCCAAACGGGAGTCAGGATTTGAACTCTAGGGAGTGTTCTCTCTGTACAATGTGAATCTGACCCCTAATGCCACTTATTCTTTAGTAAAAAAAAAAAAAATTGACATTTATTTTGCAATAAAGAAAATAAAGAGGATAGAAAAAGTACAAATATCCAGCAAATGAAATATAATTAAGAACAAAAATATAATATAATCAATGTGCTCATGGCTTCCACCTACATCAAAGTATATGGCCAGATATTAAATGCAGAGAAAACCAAAGGAAGATTTCCTTATCCAACCACACTTCCTGGTTGGGAAGTAGAGGGGAGCCATGGTAAATTAGAAGTTATGAAATTATGAAATAGATTGAACATGAAATAAATTGGTGGGACAAAAGCAAAAGATGTTTGTAGACTCTATGAAGACCCGAGGACGTGACATTTTGGAGCTAATTGTTCTACTACAGTGGGAGGAAGCAGTGTTAGATGAACAATTTTCAGCTTCTCTCTCTCTTTCTTTTTTTCTTCACCTGAATCAGTTTCATGAGTGGAAATGGTGAGGCATGCAGATAATTCTACTTTTCAGCTACCAAAAAGAGCAATCTGTGCAAAGAATGCCATGTACGCAACTACAAATAGCATAGCCTGTGACCTGTAGGGCTGTCACCATAAGCTCATCAGATTGCTATCTCTTCATAACCAAGACATCAAATCAAAACTCAGGTGACATTGTCCCATCCCTCATGGAATGAGTTAAGCATTCCACTGGCAGTAGACCCTAAGCTTAGGAGTCACAAAATTTCAAAAAACAAACAAAACCTGAAAGTACAAAGTTTCCACAAAACTCTTATCTCTGTCCTGATAGTCATTATGATGACGACATTAATAAATTTCAATGGGAAAAAAAAAATCTTGGAAGTCACCCTGCTGAAAATCTAAGCTCAGTTCCAGAGGATAAAAAGTCAGTACAAGAACAGAATGAAATCTACTGACAAGAGAAAATAAAACAACATTTTTATCTTTTGCAGTGAAGAAGCAAAGAGCTAGGAATTACACATCTGAACAAATTACCATGCCTTCCAGGGTGTATTAGAAGAGGCTAAATCATAACGCAAGTCACTTGCTACTTGGATTCCTCATCTGTAAGTTGATAACAATGATAGACATTTATATTGTGAGAATTAAGTGTCATGCATATAAAGCACTTACCACATTCTTGCATTGTAATCACACTAAGACTATTTCTCTATTCACCTGAAACTTCTTAAGTGTTAACTGAATATCTCTTAAACTAATGTCTATGAGGGAAAAATCACATATAAACAGAATACATGAATAACATACTTCAGAAAAGAGTGGAAATTATAAAATATATATATATTTTTTCCCCAGTTTCAATGAATTGAAGAGTACATAGACTCTGAAAGTGTCGGTAGGATGTAGAGAAATTGAGAAAGAGAAACAGAAAAGGTTACAACAAATGGCTGAGAGCACACATGGAGACATGATGGATAGATAGTCAAGGAGGAAACAAGAGAAATCCACAAGCACAATTTATACATGTTTAAAACTAGAAAATAACAAATGAGCTGGAAGGGTTTGGATATAAAAGGAGAAAAAATTCATGAAATAAAGGAATAGTCCAGAAGCCTATTCTGAGGCAAGGCCGAGATGAACAGGATTAGGACATTTTTGTGGAGCATATTGCAAGGGTACAAGTCAAATCTATCAAGTATTGAACACAAATGTCTTAGCATTGTCATTAAGTAAATGAGGTGAAAGAGATGTTAATTAGTAGGATGTAAGCACTCTAATTTGTACAAATAATCAACACATTGAATCCCACAAAGGCACAAATGTTTTCATGATCTATGTATACATGACTTTAAAAAAAGGGGCAGTGCCTGTGTCTCAAAGGAGTCAGGTGCCAGCCCCATGTGCCAGAGGTGGCAGGTTCAAACCCAGCCCTGGCCCAAAACTACAAACAAAGAAACAAAATAGCAGGAGAGTGAAATGGGAACAGAAATGGAAGGAAGCCAGACAAGGGCTTTCTAGGTATGGTATCTAGTGAAATACCAGAAGAGGAAAACACAGGTGATCTCATAAAACACCCCAAGAGACAGTCCAGTTCATCAAGGACAGCTTCCCAGTCAGAGGCAAAGGAGCTATAATATTTACATCCTACATATAATGGTTCTTGTTTAACAGCGACTCCAGGTCAGGTGGCACATAAATTGTAAGGATTTCTAGTAGTCAAAAGGCAAACAAAATGAATCTGGTGGTCAGGAAAAGTTCAAAACCAGACTCTCAAGTGCTCATGGCTGTGAGTGGAGCCCACTAAGAGACGGTCAAGCTAATGGGCATGCTATGGATCTAAGAACTTCCCACAACCTTCATCTTTAGACTGAAAGGGCAAACCAAACACCCAGAAACTTTGGTACAAAAAACCCAACATGGATCTTTTCATCTTTTCTTGCAATAACAAAAATTCCATGTTCTCCAAGGTAAAAAGTCAATCATTTATTAGTGAAAATTAAAAAAAAGAAAAATCAATCGGAATAAGCTTTTTATGTATGAGTCATCAGTCAATAATACAGTTCACCTGGCCAGGTCTCCAAAAATTTGAGATAGAAAATATGACTGAATGATCTTATTCCTAATTACACCATCAATCTCAAATTTAATAAAACTTTGTGGCTGAATATAGTCAACTGCAGATATAACAAAATGATGATGAAATGGTAATACTGTTATAGTTCAGTTTTTAAGAAACTTGAAAAAAGAATGACAATGAACAGGGAAGACATTTAATATAAAACTAAGAATATTTCTAGGGATTTTTTTTGTATAAAGCAGAATGTAAAAGTCTTAAGTTTTAACAGTTTGAAAAATAAGTGAGGTTATCTAAAAAAAGTTGCTGGAAAGTGACAGAGATGTGTAAGTTTGCTATCTTCCTTATATTTCATCGAAGAGTCAAGAAAAATGTCTAAAATATAAAAGTTACAAAAAATTTATGCATATTTTAAAAGTTACTCTAATTTATATTATTAAGTGAAAAGTCATAGGCACAGTATAATGGCAAAAAGAAGCTACGACAAATTTCTTGAAGGATCATATAACTTGTGAATAGTCCCTTTCAGCAATGGAGGGGGTTTGGGGTAAGAGTTAGATCACAGGGGAAAGGAATTTAACTTTCATTGTATCTTGTGTACTACACAGATGTTTACAAATTCAGGCATAACTTTAAAAAGTAAAATCTGTAGCTAGATTTATTAAAATTAATCTATGTTATTATGTTGTGACAGCATCACACTTGAAAAAATAACAGAGACCATTGTGCAGGGGTATTCCTTCCAAATAGCTCCATACTGATAATGTTATTGCGTAGAGTTTTGGAAAGTCTTCTTTTTTGGAATAGTCGTTCTAGGTAATCTTCTTCATGTGATTACTGAAAGTCTTTGAAAGAAATCAATTCTGCATACTTAGAGGATTCTATTTCACTCAATAGATTGTTAATCTTTTCCTGATACGGTGATTCCTGAATTTCCACATTGAAGCCTTATTATACATACGTGTATCACATAGAATTTTTCAGCGTCCCTTGTTGCTGCTGAAGATCGGTTTGTACCAGGAATCATGAACTTGAAATTCAAAAGGAGTCACTGTACAACTGCTTTATAAATAATAGAGATTAAAGAAAAATTTGCAGTCGTTTCACATGTTTGTGAAAAATGTCTGCATTAGTTTTACTAATAAATTTCATGTTCATACACAGAAATTATACTTTAGAGAACTTTAGTAACTTCCATTTAATAACAGACTTCTTACTATCAAAACTATCTGTTAGGAAAGCGCTTGGTATTAACATGTTCAAAATACAACGATAAGTGTGTGGAAAACAAAGAAATTCACTATAAGAATTCTCAATAAGTTAGGGATTAGTCCATCCACTACTATTTTAGTATACATAACATCTAACGTATTAGATCCCAGAATATAAAGTAAGCTTATAATTTATTCACATGCTGTTTCAGGAAGGCAGAGTAAGCTAAGTGGGGAGTGGATGGAGATGTTCTATTTTATCAAGCCGTTTAGAGTTAGAAGCTAAAGAAAGTTTGCTCTTCATTTTTACCTGGATTTCTTGGACTTAGATATGTAATCCCGGGAACTGGAAAGAAAAAGGAAAATGTGAAGTGTGCGGGGGAGGTTTCATTGGCTAAGGCTGAGCGTGAGCCTGTTGACGCTGCCAACATCACTTCATCTCCGTATTTATAACTTAATCTGACGGCCACATCTACCTGGATCAGAGGGTGGAAAAGGTAGTTCAGTTATATATCTATGTCAGATCTCCAAATCCCCACACGTTTTGACAGCTTCTCCCATGTGGTACTGGACTCTTTCTCCCCCACTCTTGTCCAAATGACTTGACTATGATGTAAATGACTTATGCACATTGGAGCTTAGGACGCCATAAATTGATGGCTTCTGCTCTTCCACTGTTGGAATACTGCTGAGACTGGGAGTTAATTTAAAGTGGCCGGAGAGGCAGCATGAAGGAAAGCCTGGCCAAAGCCTGCCTACAGTGATACTTGTGAGTGAGGCCATCCCAGACTACCCAGACCTGGTAGGTCTGTCTGCTGACTGCCAATGCCTGGGCGAGTTTGGCCTACCCCATAAGCAATTCTGAATTAAATTCAGCCTGCATTGTTGACTCACAGAATGAGGACTCCCCCCACCCAAAAAAAATACATTCAGAAACGTTCATTTGAACCATTACGTTGGAATGGATTGTTAGGAGATACACCTGCTAACTTATTCCGTTCCCATAAAGAAAATTGATTTTGACAAACTGCTTGTACTTTTGTGACACACACTTCCTGATAGAAAGAGCTATACTCTTATAGATTTTCACTGCTTTTTAAGTTTCTTAGTGATAAAAATTACCAGGTTCTTATGATTTTCAGTTCTATTAAATACCTACAGGAGAAAGAAAATTAGAAAAGGATTGGGACACTTTTTAACTTAATAAATTTACAAATCTATACCCTCTGATATAAAGAATGTCAAAGGCTGATGCATCAATCACTTGCTATCTGCAAAATTTTAATTTTTTAACCTTCCATGGTCCTATTGTATTGAGAATCGAATGTAATGTACTAAATATTTTAAATTGAAGGATATGTCCGCTTGGAAAAATGTTTCCAATTTCTGGTTCATAAAACAAGAACAATCTAAGAGGAAATAAGGATAAGACGAGATGATGTGATGTAAAGGAAAAAAAGTTGACAAAATTACATAATGCACTAGTATTTGAGAATCTTCACAACCATTGTAGGTATTTTAGCGCTATATAGGGACTGTAATTCACAAACCCAATATCAGATATACAAATCTATGAATAAGGACTCATTGCCAGAATATTTGAATTCCATAAAATCCGATATAAAACTTTGGATTGTTTCTGATGTAATGGGTGACTCACTTTTATATCTTTGAATTTTATAATAAATAAAATTCATATCTTACAGCAAGAGTTTCAGCTGATCTGTGACATAAGCTCAAATCTGGGCAATAAGAATACAGATTATTTCATACTTAGTATAAGTTAGTGTATAATTTGTAGCCTAAAATAATGCACGCTTCTTCCATTAATATTGTGATGTTTAGAGGACATCTCAAGGTAGATATTTATACATTTTGAGTAAGGTAAATGTCCTTTCTTCTTGTTTTAGTTTATGCTTAGGTTTTGTGAATGAGTCATGTTGTAACAGCATAAATTCATGGCAAGTTCATAGCAATCTGTGCTTTACCTTGTTTCATTTAAAGAGTTGTTCAGTTTTTCTGGACCTTGCCATTATAATTGTGGTTTTAGCAAACATAAACAATTCTGAGACCACAGAACAAAGTTTATCAATTAAACGTATGTATGCCCTAAGTTTGCCAAAAACAAAGTAAGATGGGTAGTTGAAGAAGGTAGGGGTGTATGAGGTTGGTATGATCAAAAAAGATAAAATGGATTTGGCTAACAGAGCATTTCCATATGGGGAAATTCCAACACACGTGAGAAATGACCCTTTCCTAAGTATATTTGGAGCTACAAACGCAAAGTAAATTGGTTTCTTCCTACAGGGCTTCCTTCTCAGAGATTTTACTAGGTTAAGGTCTCATGTGAATTTTAAAAGGGGTGGGGTTAGATGCAGTATTTCCAAATTTGTATAACTAGAAAACTTATTCTTAAAACATCTTGGTGGATTCGAGTCCAACAGAAAATACTCCAGGAAATAGCGATTTAATAACATCCCACAATTCTTTTCAGTACAAATTTAAGTATTTCCATTAATCTTGACCATTTTATTTATTTATTTATTTATTTATTTATTTATTTATTTATTACTAATATTCAACTCTTTTATTTTACTTTTTGTTGTCTGGGGTTCATTGAGGGTACAAAGAATTAGGTTATCACTGATTGCATTTGTTAGGTTAAGTCCCTCTTATAGCTGTGTCCCACCCCTAAGAAGTGTGCCATACACTGTAACTTCCCACTCCCCCCTTTCCTCCCCCTCCCCGCTCCCTCATTTCCCTGCCCACCACCTAACATTGATTCGAGTTTTTCCTCTTATGAGGGTATGTATTAGATCATCTACTGGCTTCATATTAGAATTGAGTACCTTGGATTCTTGTTTCTCCACTCTTGTGATACTTTACTAAGAAGAATGAACTTGGTCATTCTTTCCATTCCAAAGATCCATCTTTCCATTCCAAAAATGGAAAGATGTCACAGGCAGATGGTACAGTCAGTGCCAGCATCTTAAGACATTAGTATGCCTGGGTCGTGTGAAGGTCAGCAGGGAGGCCAGAGTGGCTGGAGCAACCTGATGAGCCAGGAGAGTCATGGGGGATGAGGATCAGGTTCTTTCCTTACTTTTGTTTGTATTTAGGTAAAAGCTTTTTTGAGCTATGACTCACATATCATACAATTAACCATTTTAAATGTAGAGAACAATTGTTTTAGTATATGTGGAGTTATACCAACTGTCATCACAATCAATTTTAAAGCATTTGCAACCCCCCGCAAGAAACCCCATACACATTAACTATAAACCCCTAGTCCTTGCCAACCTACTCCTGGACAATCAGTATGTTGTCCTCTCTCTCTCTTTTTAGAGTCAGAGTCTCATTCCATCACCTTGGGTCAAGTGCAGTGAGGTCACCTCAAAGCAGCCTTAAACTCTGGAGCTCAAGTGACATTTTGTCTTGGCCTCCCAAGTAGTTAGGACTGCAGGTGCTAGCCATGAGGCCTGGCTAGTTTTTCTATTTTTAGTACAGTCAGGGTCTCACTCTTGTGCAGGCTGGTCTCAAACGCCTGAACTCAAGAAATCCTTCTGCCTCAGCCCCCCAGAGTGTGAACATTATAGGTTTGAGCCACCAGGCCAGGCCACATTGTCTATTGTCTAACTCCGTTGACTTGAGACTCAGGGCTTTCAGGACCACTGAAAAGGGTTTGACTTTGACTTTGAGTGAGAGGCCACTCTGGCCTCCCTGCTGTCCTTCACTTGACCCAGGCTTACTAATGTTTTAAGATGCTGGCACTGACTGCATCATCTGCCTGTGACACTCTTTCCAATTTTAAAATGTTCACGATTAATGGAAATCTTTAACTTAAATTTGTCCTGAAAAGATCTGAAACATTAGTAAGCCATCATTTCCTAGAGTATTTTCTACCAGGTTCTCATCCACCAAGATCTTTAAGAAAAGGTTTTCTAGTTTTCTAGTCATAAAAATTAGGAAATACTTTGAGCCGGGGATTGACATAATTGTTATTACAATTTCACAGAATTTCTCCATGGGCTATGCTGTTAGTAAACTGATATGGATGCCCATAGAACTCGTCCATCAAACAGTGATGGTAACATGGATGGAAATGGAAATTGAATATGCCTTATGTTTAAAAAAAAAATAATTTATTAATGCTTGGCATCCAAACTCAGTGGTTAGGGTGCCAGCCACATACACCCAGGCTGACGGGTTCAAACCCAGCCAGGGCCTGCTAAACAACAATGGCAATCGCAACAACAGTAACAAAAAATAGTCAGGAGTTGTGGTGGGCTCCTATAGTCCCAGCTACTTGGGGGGCTGAAGCAAGAGAATCGCTTAAGCCCAAGAATTTGAGGTTGCTGTGAGCTGTAATTTCATGGCACTCTACCAAGAGTGACATAGTAAGACTGTCTCAAAATAATAATAATAATAATAATAATAATAATAATAATAATAAGATAACATGAGAGATGATGAACTCTGGTGTAGTCTGACTACATATGCTTTTTTATAAGTATGTTCTGAACATGGAAATATTTCTTAGCACTTTTCCTTGGAACCATATTCCAAAAATCTGCTAAGTATCTAAAATTGAGTTTGGAAGTTTTATTCCAAGCAGAATCCCCTCAATTTCCCTCTTAAGACCTGTGGTTTTGGGGGTCAGTGGGCTGGGATTAGGGATGGAAGAGCTTATTGTTTTATATTTTTATATATGAGATTATTGTTTTATATTTAAAAAACATGGGAATAGGTAGCTAATATTATTAATATTCTTATTATCTACAGCATAAAGATCAAGAAGCCAGAATTTATGGAGATTCAGTACCTTGCCTATTTATAGCTAAAATCTTCAAGAGTTAGAATTTTGACCAAGGTCTGTGTGGCTACAGAGATAGCATTCTTAACAGCCATACCAAATTAAGTTTTAAAAAGTAAAGAATGGTGCCACATAGCTGAACAAATTTTCTCTATTTTTATCCTACTTCTCATTTAACAAAAAGGAAATATGGTATTTCTTTAAAAAAAGGTATGAGAAAATATAAATCCTTATGGAAGTTGTTCTTATTTGCTCTGTAAGGACAGAAATGAGGGTTTATAATCTTATAAACGTCCGTGGAATCACGAAGATAAAATAGGATGAAGCTTTCAAATTTATACCCTGGTTTTAATACTAACTGCTTGTTATCTGAAGTTTTTATTACTTGAAATATTAGGAGATTTCTGAAAAATATCTAAAACTATTATGTGAATTTAGTTATTGAGGGAAAAGTCACATTTCATTGTATTAGGGAAATATTTATTGCAATGGAATTTTTATTAAAACAAATAAATGCTTACAGCAATAAAGCTGTGATGTCTACATGCTCGTGTATATTAAATATCCAAAGATTTTACAAATATTATTTGATAAAATTACTTCAAAAGGAAAAACTATGCATGCACATATCCCTACATACACAGAAGGAAATGGTAGAAGTCTATCTTAGTGTCCTCTAGTTTTTCGTTGTCATTTGACACTGCCCTTCAAATTTTAGATTTTTTTTTGTTTCTTGTGATTTTTCAAATCAAAGACTTTACATAGTATCATTAACTCATCAACCTTTAATTTTTATTTACCTGTTATAATGTATTCTCCTTAGCTCAAAATTTTAAAGGAGGCCAAATATCTTCAATTTCCCCACCACCATTTTCCATTATAATTTCTAATAAGGGTGCCCATGTATATAAATTTCACCAATGTAGTCTGGGCCCTCTTCTTGCCATTGGGGATCAGTGATCAGGATACCTGAAAAGGCGGTGAGAGAAGTCAGATGTCTGTCATCTGTTACTCTTGAGGACGGACTTTCTGCAGAAGGAGGTTCACTGCTCCTTCCATGAAGCGAGCTGTTCCTGGGTCTCCTACCTGCTGACTTCCAATCACATTGCTCCCAATCACATCTCTCCCCCTGTCCTGAGAGTGATCCCAGCTTGCTGCTGCTCCGTGTTTCTGCACCATCCCTTTTGTTTTTTCTGTGTCCTTTTTATACCTGTGCAATGAGTCCTTTATCTATAAACGCTCTTCTAACTATGCTAACAGCTTCTCTGTTGTTTTATTGATTCACTGAGAAACAAAGTAACTGAACTCAAGCAAAGTAAGATGTAGCATCTGTATGCTTTTCCTTAATAGTTTCAACCTAGCAGATATTAAGGGGCTTGGTACACCAAGATATAATGGAACTGGGTATTTTGATACATTGTAGCACTTCATCCAAAATTTTACAAAGTAATTACTATGGGCTAGCTTATGTGTAGCAAATATGTGTGTAGTTGCAAAGGCAAGATGTTTTGGGTAATAAATCATGTATTATTCTCTCTCATTGTGCACAGAACAATATGGAGCTAGCAATGTTGAAAGTGTTAAGAATATTCTGACAATGTCCAGATTTTGCCATCACGAATTGTGCTGCAGTAAACAGGAAAGTGTAGGCATCATTTTGGGAAAATGACTTCTTTTCCTTTGGGTACATAGGCAGTACTGAAATTGCTGGATAAAATGAAGAGTTAATTTTAGTTCTTCAAGGGATCTCCGTACTGTTGTTCGCAGGGGTCATCCTAATTTGTGGTTCTGCCAGCAGTGTGTGTTTCTTTCTCTTCAGTGAAGGTGTCTATTGTTTTTGGACTTTTTAATAAGACGTTCTAACAGAGTAAGATGATATCTCCTGTGGCTTTTAATTTGCATTTCCCTTATGCTTAGGAGCACTGAGAATATTTCCATATGTTTATTTGCTACTTGTTCACTTTTTTTGAAAAGCTTCTGTTCACGTCTTTGTTCACTTTTTGAATGTTTTTCTTTTTTGTCGTTGTTGTTGTTTCTTGATTTGCTTGAATTCTTTGTAGATTAAGTTTATTAAATGCATAGCTCTGATTTTTAACACTTCTGGATCTCTTGCACTGATTCCTTCTCATGTGAAGCAACTTGTGCTTATTATTCTTGGATTTTCTTTTTTTTTTTTTTTAGATGCCCAGCCAAACTCGTATGGGTATTTTTGTAGCATATGTTAGGTAAGAAGCTTAGGTTTTGCATGCAGTTGCTTTGAAGGCAATCTAAGTTCTGGACAGGCGCCTTGATTGTAGATATCCTTCGTGTGGTGGTTTCCTGAGTTGCTAGTTGTTTGCAGGCTGTGTCCACAGTGAACTATGTGTGTGGGCAGATTTCCTGTTTCTCTTTCATGAGGGAGGATGGAGGTCTTTGAAATCTTTTCTCTTTCCCCCGGCCCTGTGTTTTTCTTAACAGTGTGAATTATATTGGGATTCCCAGTCTATTCTCTGAGATAGTAGGTGGTGCTTGTGGGTGAGAATCAACCTGGCCCTGTAGGATTAAGTCAGTAAATGCTATAAAGGACCACACAAATTGGCCTCTTTTTCAGTAGGTAGGGCCTGCCAGGAGCACCAGCTGCGGTGTAGTTTCTGGGACCTTGGCCATCTCTAGTACCTCTGGAGAAGCAGTCAAATGTCCCAGGTGACAGTTAGGGCCCTGGAACTTCAGATGAGTCCTTATCCTCTGCCACAGCAGAGGTGGGTGCTGGAGTGAGCCTGGGCGGGGCTGTCTTAGGTGAGCAGGCCCTCAGCCTCCACAAAAGCTGGCAGGATAGCTGTTTTGGCAGGGGGCAAGGTCTCTTCCCAGCTTCAGGGGAATCCTTCAGGGAAAGGCCAAAGTAGCCCCACCCAACCAGAAAGTCTGCTTGTGGAGATGAAACCTCCAGAGATTCAAAATCTGACTGTCTGTGGGTGAACATTGGGAAGTTAGGATTATGGGAAAAGAGTTAGATTGATATAACAATGGAATAATTGTACAAAAGGTTGTGTGATCAGGGTCAGGTGTACAGGATAATGGAAGAAGATACCAGCCTCCAAAAAGAACACACCATACTGGGGGCTTCGGGAGACAGCTTGGCACGAACGTCCAAGGACTTCAGGAAAAGGTCTGCAAGGTCCTAAGTGGAGTCAGAAAGGTCCTCAGGAAAAAGGTCCACAAGAGCCTAAAAGGGCTTGGTAAACCATTGTAGGACAACACGTGCAGCTGACTCACTGAGCAAGAGAGATTAGTTGCTACGGGTGTGAGATAAGAGGATTCAGCTTTGTTCCTCCTGGCTCCTGAAGGTGAGTAAGGCATCAGCCAATGTGCCCCCCAGGGAACAAAGGCTCAACCGGGAGACATCTATCTCCAAGGTCCATGCTCCTGTTCCCTTTGTTTTCTGTAATCCCATTTGTGATTGATAAGTATCTTAGGGAGTAAAAGTAATAAAAATAGTGAAAGGGTTATTGGGTGGGAATCCAAGAATTAGGGCAGAGATGATTATGTTGTTGTTGCTGCAAACACCCGTTAACTAACCAAGTGAAATAATAAAAACCTGGCATCCGGAGCGTGAGGTCTTCACTGTCTCTCACAGGAAGGGTGCTGACCTCCCAGCCTGCTCTGGAAAGTCTACTCTGCTTCTATTGTCTGTCCTTATTTTGCTCATTCCCTTGTCACTGCTGAGCACTGGGGACATTCACGGGTGGGGGGGGGCTGGCTCCCTTCACGGTCAGAAGTGGCATCCCTCCCTCGCTCCACTATCTCCCTTGGGCATCTTCCTGCAGGCAGGAGCTCAAACTTACTGAGCTCCCATGGTTGAGTTGTTCACTGGAAGTTTCCCCACCCAGGCTGGGAGTACAGCCATGTCATGGATGTCATGGAGGGAGGTTCTCTGTGAGCACCCACAGAGACCACACTGCCCCATCTTGGCTCTGCCCATGCAGACTCTGTGGCTTTGCAAGAGCAGTTCAAAAATCTCTGCTCAAGGCCTTTGAGCAATATGGTTGAGTTCTAGAGGTATGGGATCTGGAATGTGACAGACCCGTCCCCCAGAGATCAATCCTTGAAAATGCCAGGGAGAAGCATGTTGGACTCCAGATGCCGTGGAGTACTCACCCAGTTTTGATGTCCCTCTGCTTCACATGCACCCTGTTCTGATGGAGCCACAGGGCACGCAGAACCCCCGAGGGCTGGGAGCCGGGAGCACACAGCCCCAGCACTCATTAGTCTCCTGCAGGTCTTTAAGAGGAAAGGTTTGACCCCCATTCTGTGTGGAAGCCACTGCGCAGTGGCTCATTTGGCTCTCAGCAGTCTTGGGGGTGTGGTGGGGGTAGGAAGGGAAGGGAAAGTGTCTGGATGGAGGAAAGCCAGCACCCTTATTTCTGTTCTCTCTAGGAGGCAGCCACCCATAATGTTTAAGCTCCCGGGGAAGCACATATCCCTTGGAACCCCCGGGACCCCTGTGGCTTCTGCAGTCTGGGCTAGAGTTGGGAAATATTTGTACGGGAAGGAGCAAGATGCGAATCAGCGGGTTGAAGGAACCCTGGGAGGCTGGTAGGTTGAGAAGCAAGGTGGGACCTGCCATCTTGGCTTGGTGAGTGGAAGCACTTCAGAGGGGCTGAGAGCCTGGTGGTTGGTCCACAGGATCTCCTAGTTCACAGCTTTTGAGCAGCTTTTGGGCCCGTCCAGGTAGAAAGTCACTTTAGAGCTTGCGAGCTCGCCCACTGTCAGAGATGTAAGGGTGGGAGAAGCCGACCACACCACCTGCCCTTCCTGCTGGACCCCACGCCTCTGCTGACACCTGGCTGCTTCCCACTCTCCCCTTAACTTTTTCCCAGGGAGTGGCTTGTAAGTTCTGGCATCCTCCCCTCAGAATTAGACCCAATCCACGTTTGTCTGTTTGTTTCTTTGCTTTCCTTCGTCTTAAACTTTTCCTCCATGCTGAGACACTTGGTAACTAATATCTCCAGTCAACTGTTTTCCTACTGACCCATATCAAGTGAAAAAAAAATTAAATGATACAGTAACTAGTGACTAGTCTGTCCTCATGGATCAAAGCACTTATTTCCCCAGTTGCTAGGAGAGCTGCCTTTCTTAAAATTATACCTTCTTTGGGTAACGTTAATTGGCTAGGCAATGGACAGATCACAAGCCCCTCTTCTCAACATATTATAGTCCCAGCTTCAAAACTCTCTAAGGCATCAGGTAATATTTCTTCATCCATGCTACCTGGCTTTCCTAAATTCTTTCTCAAGAGCGCCTCCCTACGAATACCCCAAATAAAAATCAGTACTCAGAGTCTGATTCCTTGCAGACTTACCTGAAACCGTGACAATTGCCCATCTAGTCAAATGTAAATCTTTGGGTTTCATGGTAGAACAGGAAAGGGGGAGCAAAGTAAAAAGGCAGGGCTTCTCTAAAGTGGGAAGACCGATAAGAAAATTTCTTCACTTTAAGCTTGGATCTAGTGGGCTGTATCTACAGAGCAAGTCTGGAAGCGAAATAAACATTCTCTTCCCAGCTCCTCAAACACACACACACGCACACATATTTCGCCTTGACGCTAAAGAGAGTCAAAAGACAAAACGTAATCATCTCTATAAAACTGAATGCAAAGCTAATGAAATGAGCTTTGCCAGGGCAAGGAACATGTTTTTGATATATTTATATTTCTAACACACTATAGCATATCATTAAATATTTGCCAAATGAGCATTTGGAAAGCAAACACTTTTTTTTAGGAAGCCCTGAAATCAAACACATTTAGGGTTGTAAATTAAATTTCAGATTGCAACATAGAGGATTATAAGAGTTAAATAACGGTATGGGTTTTCTTGTTAACATGGTATTTAATAACAAAATAATATTTTCCTGATAGTATCCTAATTCCATATGAAGTCCAATAACTATAATTAATATGTGCACATTTTTATATTGTACATTTTTATATTTTGCACATTTTTACATTGTCTGATGAATACTCTTTACTGATTTGAGTCGGGGATTAAAGGTGGTCTGGTGAGCTCAGCATAACATCTGGTCATTGCCCTAATTCCATGCTATACTCCGGATGAACAAGAGAAGGTAAAATCCTTTAGCAAATGAAAAAAGAAAGATAAAAGTAATAATTGCACTCTTTCCTTGAAGAGCTCTAAAAATGATTGTCTCCAAACTCATTCCAAGGACACGTATGTCTCCATAAATAGAAATAAACATTTACAAAAGAGCAAGTTATGTTAAAGTAATTGAAAAGTAGGAAGGCCTATTCTGCGTGTGTGTATTTAGGCACGCATGCATTTTAAAATTTCATTTTCCCATTCCGTGAATACTAACTAAATTCAGTTCTCCAGAGAGAAACTGTAGAAACTGTATCATTGTTCAGGAAGCAGGAACTGGCTCTTGATAAAAGGCTTCCTTTTCTCTTCCACAATGCATTTGGGACCTTCACAGTTGATTAGTGTAATATATATATAATGTAGCTTTGACGTACGATTGAGAACTATAACACATTTAATACGGGAAAAAAACTTGGCTAGCATCAGATATTTTTAATGAATTGGAATACAGCCTATTTCACTGCGTCTGAAATCAAGAAAGAGTGCCAGGCTGGTCACTAAACACTAGTCCGTTTCTTTTATAAAGAACGCTTAGGTTTTTATTTTTTTTAATTTTTTTTGGATACATGTCCAAAAATCCTTCATCATTACACTATAAAATTCAAATGAAAATGGGCCTTCGTACAGACTCCATTAACTGGAGTATCGTATTGATGATGGCCTTGCTCTTAGGAACACAAAGATAATTGTACTGTTTTTATTTTTTTAGATCACTACTTTTCTTTGTACGGTTATGGAGAGAAATTTTATTACACTAATTTGGAAGGCTGAACCATGATGAGAATCCTTTTCTTTTGCCGTGCTGTGCTGCAGTTTATTTACAATAAACACTACTCTAAGAGATTTCAGATGGGTATTCAAATGCAACTGAAGATGAAAACCAATAAAACTAGAGCCCTAACAAGAGCAATGAACTGGGGTAGAAGAACTTAATTACTGCACTATCTCCATATCTCTATTCATTGTCATTTGATTTTATTGATTATACAACATACAGATGTTAATGATTAAAACTTCCGTAAGAAGCGCTTTAGGAAGATAAGAATATGTTTTAAAATACAACTTGTACATCATATTGAGCATTCCCTGCTGGGCTGGACTGAGGTGGGGGGGACATCAGTCCTGTGATATTTTGCCAAAAACATGCAGCCAGATAGTCTGAAAAAACGTCAGACTATCCAAATTGAGGGATATGCTACAAATATTACTGGCCACTACTTTGCAAAAATGTAAAGGTTCCGAAAGGTAAGAAAACACTGAGGAAATGTCACAGATTGTAAAAGACTAAGAAGGGATGGCGATTAAATGGCCTGTTGCTCCTGATTAGGTCCTAGAAAGGGGAAAGGTTTTAGGAGGAGAACAAACACTGGAATACAAATGGTCTGTTCAGTTCATAGGAAGTCCCCAGTTCCAACAAACCAGATACGTTCTATAGGTCTGTTCTTCAGTTAAATTTGCATGTAAGTTGAAACAGGTACACTTACCTATACCTGAAATAGCCTCCGTTTGTAGGTGCAAGCCGTACCTCAGTTTGACGCTTGTAACTTGGACACTGCCGTGTACTGACTGTCTTGCCCACAGTCATACACGTCTTTAGAGGGGATTATTTTTTGCTGTTTTTATAATAGGCATCTTTTTAAAAGCCATTTCTGTTTACTCTCTTAGCCTCATTCCTCCTCCAGCAAAGGCAACTAAAATCAACAACTGAATTTTCTTCTACAAGTTCTTCTGTATAATCCTATAAAGAAAAACCTGTCTCTTGCGAACACACACGTTCATTCACAGAGGATTTATTGCAACTATGTTGCAAATTAATATATTATATTTGGTTCAAACAACAATTTTGCCTACTGTTAAAAATGCCTCCTGGAAATTTCTTCAAGTTAATGGCACAGATACAATTAATTACTTTAATGAGGAAATAGTCTCTGCTACTTCATGCCTCATCAGTACTTTTCCACCATTCTCATACTGATGGACCTTCAGTTTGCTTTTAATTCTGGTTTTTAAGCAGCAACTCTACAATAAACTAGTTTTTATAGTCTGTGCATATTGATACTTTTTTTTCTATGAGATAAATTCTCATGAATAGGGATATTAGAATAAAGAAGACTCATACTTTAGGTATAATTAGCTGTACTATTTCCCTTGAAATAATGATTCAGCCTTCTCCAAGTAATACACGGATGTAGATCTTTTCACTTATTACTGCTGCCCGTAGTATTATCATCTGAAAGTTGTAACCGGTCGCACCCAGAGACCGGGTTAGGTTTATTGAAAGGGGAGGGCGACATGCCTGGGCAGTACAAAGTGTGCTTGGGGGGCAGTGGAGACCACTTTTATATGGAACCACGGGGGTAGGGGGTGGGCATATTCCACAGATAGCCTGTCAGGTTCTTTGTCTCTCTGCAGAACTTCTGGTGAAGGTGGTCAGCCAGATCCTTTGTGTCTTTGTTTTAGGAGGAGGAAGAGGGGGGAAGCGTTTGTGGGTGGCTGTTAGGCCCCCCAACACCATCTCTTAACATTTCTTTCATAGGAGTAATGAGTAACCTTTCATTGTTACCCTAAAATCTTTGGAAATTAGTTTTGTCCTCAACTAGGTAGTCTGACTGAACCTCGTCTGTTACGCTCATCCGTAGCTCTTTCTTGAATTGGTAGTTGGTAAACTTTTTCTTTTGGAAGGTTTGTCTTTCCCGTCTCCCTGTGTGAAAGCTACCTGCAGAGCACAGAGATTCTTCCATCATTGCCTACTAGGGTGTAAACGTTTTTACAGCTGTACAACGGATTTATGTTTTACGCTGTGTTAATTCAAAAGTCAGAAGATTTAAAAAAAATTAAGTTTGTAAACTAAAAATATTATAGTAAGCTAAAGTTAATTCGTTATTGAGAAAAGAGAACGAGTTTGTAAGTCTGACGTAGCGTCATGGTACGGTATTTATACCGTCCACAGACGTTTCCGTGATTCCCTAGGCTTTCACCTTCACTCTGCACTTAGTCTCTAACTCACCCAAGGCAACTTCCAGTCTGGCAGGCCCCATTCATGGTAAGTGCCTTGTCCAAGTGTGCGCTTGTTTTACCTTTTATGAAGAATTTTATTGTGCCTTTGCTACGTCTAGGTATGTTTATCTAAACAAATGCATACAAATACTTATCACTATGGCACAATTGCCTACAGTATTCAGTACAGTAACAGGCTGTACAGTTTTGTCACCTAAGAGCAACAGGCTGGACCATCCAGCCTAGGTGTGCAGCAGGCTATGCCCTCTAGGTTTGTGTGAGTACACACTGTGATGTTTCCACAGTGACAAGTCACTTAGTGATGTGTCCCCCTCATTGAGTGAGGCATGCTTGTTTTTCTGTGGTTATGACTTACTTTTATTTTCGTAGCTCCAAACTTATAGTGTGGCTATGAATCTAGTGGGAATTTAATAAAGGTCTGTTGAGTGAATGAATGTCCTTTGTATCTATCACTTACTTTCTTCTATCATTACTTCTAATTTTTTATATCTTATCAGAAGCAATATATATAGTCAATGGTTTGTTAGCAGGAATTATTGTACATTGCCATAATGCCAATAGCAGCTAAGTAACATACACACACAAGAAATTATTGATTTGTTTATTCTAAAAAGATACTTTAGTTCCTTGGCAAAGTCATGTTTCAGCCCTATTTATGAAGTTATCTCTCTTAATTGCTGTATTTAATTTAACATTGCATATAGTCTTGTCAACCTCCTCAAACCCTTGCTATAGTGATAGGGTGTGAGTGCAGTATAACTCTTATTTCTAAACTTGTTTGATTTATTTATTGGCTCAAACAATAAAGTACAGTCAAATCTTCCTCTGACGTAATTTCTCAGGGCCACTCACCCTTCTCCCTTCCCCACTAGTACCAGGACCTTACTCCTGCCCAGGTGAATCAGCTGTCTCCCGACTACTCCCTGAACCACTGGTCTCATCACCTTCCATTTTATTCATACTGATAATTCCTTGGAAAATAAAAATCTGTTCATGTCATTTTATGCTTAATGATGTTTAATTGGGGGGATCCTCACCTATGGTGCACATTGCAAGGGTACATGTCAAATCTTTAAGAGTATAAATGTCTTAACACAAGTATTAAGTGAGGTGAAGGCTATGGTAACCAGTTTGATGTAAGCATTCAAAATTGTATATAAAATCAGCACATTGTACCCCATAAATGCTTTAATGTACACAGTGATGATTTAATAAAAAAATGTTAAGAGACAAAAAACTCAATTGATTTTAAGATGGCCGCCTTGATTTATGTCTCCTCATTCATCTCCTAGTCCCCTTTGCCTGCTCTTCTATATTCTAGCACCCTTGAAAGTCTGTCAATTCCCAGAACATTCTATGCATCTCTCTTCTTCATACTTCACGCCTTCTGTTTCTGCTGTCTTGAGCATTATTCTCTTATCTTCTTCATCCTATGTGATGTGTTTACAACTAGAGTCATCATTTATGTCTCATGGTACATGTCAATTCCTCATGGTTGCCTTTCTTTAAAACTTTCGAGATAGGCTAATGGCGATGTGCTTCTTTATACACAGCACCTCCCCATCTTGTGAACTTCAACATAGAACTGTAAATGTTGGGCAGAAGATGAAAGCAGACTATTTGGGTCCTGATTGCATAGAAGGTCGACGGAGAGGCCAGTCTGTATGTTCCCCAGCATGTGAATTTACCAAAGATATTATTCGTTGTTATACATATTCCCAGCACTGCTGCCTCTGGGTGTTCTGTGGTAGGTACTCAAATAACTATTATTGAATGAGGATCAATGTGCCGACTTTGTATTCATTGTTGATAATTCATCAATAATTCATTAGGAATTCATTACAAATGACATTGTGTAGATTTAGCATCAGGTAAACTTAGTGTAGGATATAGTCTCAAGTTTCAAAAAAACTAGAGTCAAATGATAATGTGATTGCTTTCTAGTATAAAATGATAATCTCTGTTTCATACTAAGAAGTTGGGAAGGCCTGTCATTAGTTACATGTGGTTCAGATAATTATGCGACCTTAACTCTAAGTAATTTTCGGCAGGGTAAGGGAGAGTTAAATCTTCGAGGCAGTCACTATGGTATAATTCCATTTTATCACTAAAGCATTGATTTAAATAAATACAATAGAACAAGTGAATCAAAGAACCACTGAATCAGAATTAAGAGTTGGCATTATTCATTTCTTAATTAAATTTTTACAGATCACTGCTTCTAGAGCAGCAAGTATAATTTATGATTAATTATGGAAACAATTACCTCAGATTCGTGTCTCTTTTGAGCAATATATTGGAAGGAAGATCAGTGCATATGAAACCTCAGGAAGCAAAGTCCGTGAATGGTAACAATTGAGCTGAGAATTAGCATTGTTTTAAGCTAAATTGATATGCGTAACTTGTCTAAAGTACCATTTAATGAATTTTTTCTTTTATTTCCTCTCATAAATGGCATGATAACTTATGTTTTAGGGACCAGGTTTTTTTTTTTAATTACACAAACTTTTGGAAAATGTATAGTAGATAATTAGATAATGGAGTCAAGGTAACATTAAAGTCATTTCGAGGTGGTCAACTCTCCTGTAAATAAATTCATGTCACACAAAGTTTGCCCTAATTAAAAGTGTATTATTTCTAATTTTAACAGAGGACTATGCATCAATCTATGTGGAGACATATATGCAGAAAATATTCTCGATATCTATATTTATGTAAATATCTGTATGTACAGACAGAAAATATAGATATCCCTATTATCCATCCATGTATCTATCTATCATTTATATATATGGAGAAATGGATAAAATATTTGTTGAAATACCTGAGAAAAAGGTGAGTAGAGAATACTTCAGAAGTTGTTTCCCAACACCAAGGATTTTTTCTTATATGCTTTTAACACATCCAACCATCTTATCTGGATTTTTAGCATTGGAATAATATTTATGATCTATAGTCCATATTTGATGTTTTAAAATGTTCCAATACTAATTTATTTACTGGGTTCTAAATCAAATCCAAATTCATGCATTTTATTTGACTTTATGATTATTTAGCCTTTTTGTTCGGAACGCTTCAGTCTGTCTTTGTTTCTTGCTCTTGGGGCTTTAGAGTGGAGGCCTGCTATTTCCCAGAATGCCTTCTGTTGCTGTCTCTGTCAGGAAGGGCTTTGTAGTCATGTCCACAGCTCAGGGCATCACAGTAAGAGGCACATGGGGAGAGGCTACCGGTTATGGATGAAGACTGAACTTGATCATCCCCCTAAGGTAATGTCTGTTAAGTTTCTCTTCTGAGGGTAGACTGTGTGGTTTGGTATGAATAAGTAATTTGTCAAGAGATATTTTAGGATTCTGAAGGTATTCTCATTTCTCATCAAACTTTCACCAATTATTTTTAGAATTTATTAATGATCATGTAACAACATTAGTACTTCTAATTACTTAATAATTGGCATCATATTCTATCGAAGTACTTTCCCATTTCTTTTATGCATTTATTCCTTTAATTTATGTCATATATATTTTATATATATCTATATTATATATTTTATAATTAAATGTACAATAAATGCTGGAATGTATAAAAGCATATATGTCTGTCTGAAGTTAGGGATTCTCTCATTATAGTCCATTATTTGACTTAAATTAATTACAGTCCATTATTACCACTATTTTTGTTGATTTTCAAATAGTGTTAGACTTGAGCCATGTGAGATTCTCTTCAAGTTGATGGTGTTAATATTCTCTCTCTGGGCTCGGTGCCTATAGCTCAACCGGCTAAGGCACCAGCCACGTACACCTAAGTTGGCGGGTTCAAATCCCCAGCCTGGACCCGCCAAACAACAATGGCTGCAACCAAAAAATAGCCGGGCGTTGTGGCAGGTGCCTGTGGTCCCAGCTACTTGGGAGGCGGAGGCAAGAGACTCACTTGAGCCTAGGAGTTGGAGGTTGCTATGAGCTGTAATGCCACGGCACTCTACCCAGGGGGACAACTTGAGGCTCTGTCTCAAAAAAAAAAAAATTCTCTCTCTGTTTATATACATACATATGTATATATATTTTTGCAGAATAATGCAAAAAAAATCACAGGTTGGAATCACTGAAAAATCTCCCAGAAATCTACAGAGTGTGTTTAAGTCTTGAATACATGTAAAGAATACAGTATAATAACAGAAAGAGAGTGTGGGTAAGAATAGGAGTCCTGGGACAATTTCGCTACCACCTCCCAGACCCTTTACCTAGTTTCACAGGGAGGACCTTGTGTTTGGATTATCTATTGTCAAGAAATATGTGATGCATTTTTGTTTCAGAAGAACTCTGACGCACATTTCAAGTAGGGTCCTTGCTGTGCTCCTGTTAGGGTCACATGATTAATGAATAAAGCACGGGAGCTTAGTTAATGTTTAATTCCAGAAAAACAACAAATACTGTTTAAATATAAGTTGATATTAAGTAATTTATGGTGCTCATTCTTACAATATATAAGAACCAAAAGAAACACAAAAGAAATGGAAATATATAAAACATAGATAAGATAAAGTTCTGAAAGTCTATAAAAACTAGAACTGAGATGTCTTTGATGTTAAATGAACCATAGGAGATTTTACATCAACTATTATAAATATGCTGTAAGTTGCATGGAAAAGTACAATTCTTTTATTTTTTTGTTTCATTTTTAAATATTTTACTTTTAATTATTATGAGTACATTATAGCTGTATATATTCACCAGATACATGTGATGTTTTGAGTTGGGCGTACGATATTTATTAGTCAAATCAGGATTATTGGAGTAGCCATCACATAAGGCATTTATCATTTCATTGTATTAAAACATTTAGTTATTAAAAATATTTTCTTACTTTATTATTGATTATAGTCACCTTGTTGTGCTATTAAATATTGTGCATTCTATTTATCTTACTATATTTTTGAACAGAAAATATACACAAAATCAAAAACCATAATAGAAAATCCAAATGAAACTTTGGAAAAATAATCCTATACTAATTAAATGAAAAATTTACTGTTTAATATTAGAATGAAGATGCCCTAACCGAGATATTTTACATTTTTTATGTAATGTGGCAATTTTTTAAAAAATTTTCTCTTTATTTTTAGAATTTTGCAGTTTTCCTGTATTTTATTTTTGTTCATTATGCTTAGAATTTTCAGACTTGCTTCGATCTCCAATTTCATATTATTCATACCACTGGAAAGGTTTTCCACAATATTTCTTTGAATATTTTTATTTCATATTACTTCGTTTACTTTTTGGCACTCTAATTACTCTTTGGCACTCTGATTAAATATATAACATCCTGGTTGATATTGTTCCCCAAGCCTTGAGAATTTGATCCTTTTTCTTTAACAATCTCCTTTCCTTTCTTCATATTTGATAATGTTTGAATACTCTCTGTAAGTTCTTATTTCAGTCTTGTCTTTTGACAAGGGCTTGATACCAATTTTAGGGATTCATCCATTCTAAGACTTGACCCTGGATTAGCTTCCTACCATCATTTTAAGAAATTAGGCCCTCGAATCAATACAAATGTATTATTTATTTCACTTCTGGATGCTAGAAGTTTAAAATCAGTCTAATTGTGCTACGGCAAAGTGTTGGCACATGAGTTCCTCTGGACCCTCGAGGGAGTATCTTTATCTTTCCCTTTTTAGCTCCTGGAGAATGTCTGCGTTTCTTGGCCTGTGTGTGGCCTCGTCCGTCTTCCAAGCCCATCACTCCAAAATCTGCTTCTGCTGTAGTATCTTCTATGTATCTGATCCTCCTGCTTCCCTCTTACAAATGCCCTTCTAATTACTTTGAGATCACTCATAAATAATCCAGGATAATCACATCTTGAGATTCTTAAATTCGTCACATCTGCAAAGTCCTTTTTACCATGTAACGTAACTTAGTCACAGTATCTGGAGAATGGCATGTGGATATCTTTGGGAGGGCATTATTCATATACCCTTAACTTTCCAGATTATTTGACTGCCCCAAGTTCTGTCTATGATACTTCTAACCTGCCCCTCATCCCCCTTATTCTATCAATTTTTGTATGATCTCAGAAAAAAAAAAAGACATAGACAAGCAAATCCCATCTTGTACATTCCCAGTCCTTACATTTTTAACTTCCTAGTGGTTTCTGCCTACTTTTGATGACATTGCAGTTTTATCAAATCATTGTTAATATTTTCATAGCTTCTTTCTGAATTTTACCATTTGTATTTGTAGGAGAATCCATCTAATTGGGCTAATTGTAATGAAAATTCTATTTTTGAAATAATACTATTATAAAACTTTTATGGAAATAAAAGGTAATCCACATAGTGACCTGTATCACATAATAACTCGGATATACCAATTTTGACCGTTCTCACATCTAGTCTGATTATTGGGTGTGATGGAGTTGAAACATAATTACTTTTTTGGTAGATTCCTAACCTTTTTAGAATGTGTAGAAAGAATTACTTGACCAAATTACAACTACTACGTGCATTTTTTTACTGAAAGACAGAATAACTGAGGCTCAACTCAGGTACTTGATTTTATGAAGTGTTCAGCCTATTTTTAGTCACCTTGGTGAGTAAAATTTAACTTGTGAATGTATCATCTGCCAGATTAATTAATTCCAAGCTAAAAATTCAAATCAGTATTTTACTTTAATATACATTTCTAAACTTGAACTAAGAATTTTGTCTATTCAGTTTTTTCTATGTAGTACCCACATATCCCTAATAGGATAATGGAAGAGCATTAGAAAATCTAAACTAGAAGTTCGCTCATTCTTTCCCTCCACATTTTCTCCTTTGTCAGAGGTATCTTATAACTAGTGAATATATATTTCTGTAGGTGTACATTTTCGTATGAAGTCCTGGATTTAATAATGTTTATGGAGAATAATTTAATTAAAAAATTGCTTTTTAGAACAGAAAAATGTCTGTCAACAGAATAAACGAAATCCATTAACATTATGCCAAAGTCTAATATTATGTAAATGTCAGGTTTGTTTAAAAGAGCAACTTAACTTTCTTTATGTCTGTACCAAATAAACCAATTAAATTCACATCTTTACATAATATGTGTAAATAAATGGGACAGAAAATTAATCCTGAGCAATAGACAATGAAAAAAATTACTTAACTTGGTTTTGAAAAAAAAAAACTTTGTATTTTTATTCTTAGTATATTTGCCTTTTCCAATTGTTCAAATGTGGATTAATTTTAACACAGATTTTTGTATTTCTTAAGAACACAGTAGCTAAGGTAACGGCCAGGTACAAAAGTGGGCACTAACTGGGAATGGTGCTTCTGTATGTATGTTATAGATGCAGGGGGTTGGACATGGTTGATGGAAAGCAGATAGTATTTTTAAAATTTAAGATATATTTATTAAGCACCCTTTGTGTTCAATTGTAGTTTCTTTTCTGTGCACTAGGCTTTAAGAGTGAACAGGAAAAAAATTCTCTCCCATGGAAATTTTATTCTAGTGAGAGGAGGTAAACAATAAGTAAGTGATACTAATTGATTGAATTTACTAGACATTTACTGCAAAATGTTCTGCTACTGCTGGTGTCTCAAGAAGTGACACAGCCCCAGGGAGCTTATCTAGTGCTTAGAGTATCACAAGATGCTGGAAGCTGGAGCCAACTGTCTTGGTCACACTAAAAGCCTTGGCTAGGTTGATGCTGGAAGATCAGTGAGAGAACCAGAGATGGAATCCTTCTCCACTGTTTAGGTCAGACTTTCTTTTAGTGTTCCCTAATGGCTAAACACAGCAAGAAGCCATGTGGCAAAGGAAAAATGTAGCTTTCCTCTGATCTGCCTTACTGAGCAGATTATGGAGGGTGGAGATTTTTCCTCCTTCATGTTTACATGGATGGAGCTGGAAAATATTCTTTTTAGCAAAGTATCTCAAGAATGGAAGAAAAAGTATCCCATGTACTCAGCCCTATTATGGAACTAATTTATAGCTTTCATAGGAAAGCTATCACCCAATTATAGCCCAAGAATATGGGAAGGGGGGAGGATGGGTGGAGGGAGGGTGATTGGTGGGATCACGTCTATGGCTTATCTTTTTTTTTTTTTTGAGACAGACCCTCAAGCTATCCCCCTGGGTAGAGTACCGTGGCATTACAGCTCATAGCAACCTCCAACTCCTGGGCTCAAGCGAGTCTCTTGCCTCCACCTCCCAAGTAGCTGGGATCACAGGCGCCCGCCACAACGCCCGGCTATTTTTTGGTTGCAGCTGTCATTGTTGTTTGGCGGGTCCGGGCTGCGGATTTGAACCCGCCACCTTAGGTGTACGTGGCTAGCGCCTTAGCCAGTTGAGCTATAGGCGCCGAGCCTATGGCTTATCTTTTAAGGGTACATGTGAATCTTTCTAAATGAAGAATATAAAAGTCTTAACACAATAACTAAGAAAATGACATGAAGGCTATGTTGATCAGTTTGACAAGAATATTTCAAATTGTATATAAAAATAGCACACTGTACCCCATGACAGTATCAATGTACACAGCTATGATCTAATAATAATAAAAAAGATAGGAATTAGAAAAAAAACAAATTAAAAAAACTTATTATCTGCCCAACTAGATTACAATGGAACAATTAAAAATATTATAATATAGGTATATCAGCGTGCCATGGCTGTTCACTAGCATATTCTTGGTTTTTGGCTTAGTTTGGACATGAGAACTTTTGCTGAAGTGCTGATTCTTTATTTCTTCAGAATATTTGTACAGTTTTTACTGCGTTCCTAATTCAAAAGAATTGACTTTTCTTCATCCCCTCTGCCATCAAGCTACCTACACTCTTTATGGTAAAACCTTTTGTTGACAATACCTATCTTTCTTCTTATTCTTATGTCCTTTATAACTTTTCTGTTATTTTTTTAGTTAAAATTTTAATGTTTTGTTAGTGATTTAGTTACAAAGTTACTTTCGTATCTGCTCCTAACACTAGCCACAAAAATCATTATCTGGGATTATGATTTTGCAGAATTCAAATTTTTAAACAGGATGACTGAATTTATATGAAGCAGAAACATACGTACTCGGGTGGCAATAAATGTTACGGACTAAAATAGGGCAGCGAAGGCATATACGGTGTAAAAGTAAAATGAGGTATTGCTTTGTATTTGGGGATCAGGGAGGACTTTATATTATCGTATGAGAACAAACTTGAGAGAAGGGAAGAAGTACGTGTGTGGATGTACGAGGCAAGCTCATTTTCTGATAGAGGGAACAGTGAGTACAAAGCCTCTGGGAAAAGAGTTCTTTATCTGCTAACCAACAGCCAGGCTTCATCAGAGGGAGAAAATTGAAGAGCAACGTGTTACAAGGTGAGTGAGGCCGTCAGGAGCCAGATGAGTCAGCAATTTTTGCTTTTTATTTAGACTATACTGGGAAGTCAATCTGATGTGCCAACAGAGGGGTAAACTAAATCTATGTTTTAAAAGAGTCACTATGTGTACTTGGTTGGGAATGTGCTACAAGGGCGAGGCGGGGCACAGGATGCTGCGGAAGTACTTTACAACAGGGATCAGAGGGCCTTGGATGTGGGGAAGCAGGGTCTTCAGTGAAATAGGATCGGATGTTACATAGTCTATGTAAAGGCATCTTCTGCATAATAAATGGAACCTACTGAAAATCAGTCCTTTTGTAGAAGGTTACTAAGATCTTACTATTTCTTGATATTTGAAATTTCGAAAATTATAGCTGATCACATATCAAATCAAAAGTATTAACAAATTTTCTAAACAAAACTACAGTCTAATTGTCTATCCCGTCAAATCATATTATATCAAAATTATATCTACATGTAATATCATATCAAAAACTATCATAATAGCATATAAGAGGATTACAAATTGTTTCAGATCATTGATTCATGTTGTTGAACACATCGAGTCATAAAAATAACAAGAAAGAATAAAATGAGAAAATACAGCTACAGAGAACATACTTCACACGGGGAAATCACTAAGACATACTTGGAAAGAAAAGAATATGGGTGGGGGGGCACCTATGGCTCAAAGGAGTAAAAGGAGTAGGGTGCCGGCCCCATATACCAGAGGTGGTGGGTTCAAACTCGGTCAAAGCCAAAAACTGCCAAAAAAAAAAAAAAAAAAAAGAATACGGGTACAGAATCAAATCTGATAAATATATAAATTTAAAATATTAAATATTAATATAATTAAAAATATAAAGCTGAAACCTAAGTTGACCAAATAAAAGAGTGGAATGAAATAATAATTGAGTAGATACAATTCTTCAAAAATTACCCTGATACAGATAAATGAAAGGGTATCAATGTCAGAACTAAAATAGTAATACACTAAACATAATTCAAATATTAAAAGAAGGGCAAGTTAAGGTTTAATAGAGTACCCTTAGCTACTTAAAAGACTATTCTTCAGGTTTTATGTATGTTTTCAAAGTATTTTTAGTGACACAGAAAAATGAAGACATATATTTGAGAAAATAATAATGGTGTTAGTTATATTCCTGTATTTTTCTGGTAATTATTGTGTGAAGAACTTCATGCTCACATAGTTTTTATTTTTGCAGTTTTGTAAGCAAGTGTACTGAGTCTTTGTAAGGTTAAGTAACTTGTTTAAGGCTTCAGACCCCCTTAGAATATAACCATATTTCAACCCCCTGAGCCCTGTTGATTTTGCCCACACTTTCCCCCACCTCTCCACTACCACCAAACACAGACTGCAAAATTATTTATCTCTAATCTTAATCCATCATGTAATGTTTATCCCACAGAAAATGTCAGAAGAAAATAATATGTTACAAGGAGTTTCAAAAGTATTTTTTCTTCTGTTTGATTTTTCCATTTCAGTTTTCTGTAAAGAGGAAAAAGATAAAGATGTTAAAATATGCAAAACATTTACTGTAACAAATTACTGATAGTACTAATACCTGAGAAAATATTTGCTAACCAATAAGCTTTGAAGTATAGAGGTATTAATTGATTTACAATGTGAATATTGACCGATGTACTCACATATTATATTTAAAAATGTTTCCAAGTATCTGCTAAATTATTAAAAAAAAAAGGGGTGGGTGCTGGGTGAAGAGTAAGCAAACTCACTTCATAAGTGGGCACATTTCCTAAGTAAAAGTTTTTGTGTAACTTCAAATTTCATCAAACACATACTGGGGATATGAATATACAAATCGATCTTTTTAGTATATGTGAATATTTTCCTTTTACATTTATTATTGTGTTGATGTTTTTGTTGTGTTTTTAGTGTGAAAGGAAGTAAATGAATCCAAATAAAAATATTTTACATTGTACAAAATTCTAGCAAATTATAGCATATTTTATATAACAGGCACATATAGAGAAGGAAGTTGTATAGAAAAAAGATCAGTTATGGAATTAATTTGGATATTTTCTCATACTAAAATGTTTCATGGTTTTTCTGAGTATTTCATCTTAGATTTGATTTTGAAATGTGCTCGTAATATTTTGTTTCTAATTTTCCCTGGGTTCAAAATCCCAGATTTTAATCCATGAGCCATTTGCATCTACATAACCATTCAACAGAGGCCATATTGGGAGACAATTGTAATTTTCTTTTAAGAGGTGAAAAATGATTTCATGACATAGAGAATAAACCTAAGTCACATAAATTTAGGTGGGAATTGGAAGCAGGAGGGGCCCATTACTAATAGAAATATCTCTTCATGTATTTTAAAAATAATTTACAAGATTTAGGAGATCTCTGCACATGGTAACAAATAAAGGCAATCAGAGAGCAAGGAGTTCCTATATTTCAATCTCAAAAACATGGACTGAGGGAAAAAATAACTGGGGTAACATGAAAGTATATGGTTCTCTCCAAAATTCATTCACATGCTTCAGAAGATATTCTTATGCTGACAATAAATAATTATATTATAAGGAAGATAAGTAAAATTGTTTTTAAAGCAAGAATAAAATTTACTGTCACAAAAATTATGCCTAGGCATCACTCCTATGGCAATATAGCACTGTGAGTTTTTCCAAATAATCTAATTTTAATCATAAGGATAACAAGAGGAAAAGTCAATTTAATTGAAGGTGAGAAGAGGGAAGGAGGGAGGAAGATTGATTTGCTCTCACCTCAGGCCACAGTGTGAGGGGCTGTGGCACATTTCCTGAGTGATGGGCACAGTGACAGCAGAGAACTTCCCTAACAAACACAAAATTATAACCTAAACATTTGTACCTCCATGTTAACCAAAAAAAAAAAAAAAAAAAAAATGAAGAAAAGAATACGTGTATACAATTTTCCCATAGTTACTAAGTTCAAATATAAGCTTAAAATACAGGACTTTTTTCAGGTCCTACTTCTTAATTTTTTATTTTTTTAAATAAAGCGCTGCCAAGGATACTTGTCTTGAAATGCTTAAGTTGATTTTACGTGTTAATTTGTACTGCTAATAGTTTTTCCTGCTCTGACTTTTCAAGTTGGAAGTGTATTTTCATCATGCCGTGAAATGTTTTCTATAATCTTATCTTTCCTGGAAATTCATTCTTTGTGGAAGGTTTACATGCCTTACATACGACGTATGTTTCTAGAGCAAATTACAGCAGATTCTCTTTTTGCTTTACTGATGATTTTACATACTGCTCTTATTATTTCATTCTTAGTAGTAGTTTCAATATTTCAATTCTTCGTAAATTGATGATAATTGAAAACATTCTTGTTTGGGTGGATTTTATTCGCTTTGAGGCCCTAAAGATTGTAACTCTTTATCATATTGTTTTACTAAAATGTGTTCCATGTATTGGTTAGTTCTTCTTTCCTGATTTTTAAAATTTACTATTTATTTTTATTAATTATATTGTTACTCCTGGTTAACAAGGAGTTTAAAGATTAACAAACTAATATTATAGTATGTGTACTCCAAAAACACATAGCAGCATGGGCCTCTATTAATTAAAAATTATAAAAAATTAAACATGATAAAAAAAAACTCATACTACATATGAGCAATTGAAAGGGGAATCTCTGTTAGAAGGGGAAAAAATAATCATGTTCTGTGTGCATAATAGAAGGGAGTGGAGTGAATGTGATTATAGGCAGATAGCCAAGCATGAGCTAGAAACATATTTAAGAAACATATGTAGTTTGGTGTGGGTGGAAGTGTGGGGTGCATCTTGTTTTGACAAACACTGAATAGCATTGTATGCTATCTATCTTTCAAAGGAAGCTAAATATTAAAATACACTTCTTATACATATGATTTACAGATATATTCCAAAGTCCAGAGATTATAAAGAGCCTTCTGTATCTATGATAAATACTTTTCCAAACTATGTGACTAATGAAATATTCATCTTGATCAATTAATGTTTCTCCTCCTTTTAAATTTTAGATATTTTCTTCAGCTATATTATCAGTGATATACCAAAGGATCAACTTGTCAATAACATGAATGCATTTGATACATTTTACAAAATATATTTGACATTGTGTACTCTGAAAAGTATAAAAACAACTGAGGAAAAAATTAAAATATATTCAGATGTGGTGGCTCATGCCTGTAATCCTACCACTCTGGGAGGCAGAGGTAGTTGGATTGCCTGAGCTCACAGGTTTGAGACTGGCCTGAGCCAGAATGAGAACCCATCTCTAAATATAGCCAGACGTTGTGGTGGGTACCTGTAGTCCCAACTACTTGGGAGGCTGAGGCAAGTGAATTGCTTGAGCTCAAGAGTTTGAGATTGCTGTGAAATATGATGCCATGGCATACTACCACAGGCAACAAAGTGAGACTTTGTCTCAAAAAAAAAAAATTGAAATATATAAACACCTTATATTCACAGATTGGAAGACTTAATAGTCTTTAAATGTCAATATATAGTATTACACAAGCAATCTACAGCTTCAATGCTCTCCTTATCAAAGTCCAAATATTGTTTTACAGAAGTAGAAAAAAATTTAAATTCACATGCAACCTAAAAAGAATCAGAATAGGCAAAACAATCTTGAGAAAGTTTGAGGCATCACACTTCCTGACCTCAAATTGTGTTCCAAAGCAACAATAATTAAAACAATATGGTACTAACTGAAAGACAGATATCACTAATCATAGGGAAATGCAAATCAAAAGCACTGTGAAATATATGTGTGTGTATTTTAATTTTATTAATTAAATTTTTAATTAATTAATTTTAATTTTTATTAATTTTGTTTTTTGCAGTTTTTGGCCAGGGCTGGGTTTGAACCCACCACCTCTGACATATGGGGCCGGCGCCCTATTCCTTTGAGCCACAGGTGCCGTCGAGCACTGTGAAATGTTACTGCACATCTGTTAGTACCACTGTTTTACATAAAGATAAATGTTAGTAAGGATGTGATGAAATCAGAACACTCTACACAGGTGGCGGGAAGGTAAAATGGTACAGTAGCTATGGAAAACAATATGGCGGTCCCTCAAAAATTGAAGATAAACACATGATCCAAGAACTCTACTTCAGTGTATATATCCAAAATAATTGAAATTCATATTTCAAATTCAAATATATATCTGCCCTACTATGATAATTGGAACATCATTCACAGTAACTAAGATATAGAGATAGTCCAAGTATACAATGTTGGACAGTTACGTTCATAAACTCATCCTAGAAAAAGTGCTACATACCGCATTGCTTAATATCACTATAGTCACCTTCAAAGTACTCCCCTTGAAAGCTATGCACTGGACGGTTCCTGTGGCTCAAAGGAGTAGGATGCCAGCCCCATATACTGGAGGTGGTAGGTTCAAACCTGGCCCCAGCAAAAACTGCAAAAGAAAGAAAGAAAGAAAAAGAAAAACTATGCACTGACACCAACGCCTAGACCACCTTTCAGAGCAATTTTGGAACTCTTTTTCTGGAATGGCCATCAGAGCTGTTCTCATATGATGTCACAAAATTAAGCTCAGAACTCATCCTAGAAAAAGTGCACAGTGGCATCCTCAAATCTCATTGCAACTTCAAACCCCTACGCTCAAGTGAGCCCTTCTGCCTCAGCCACTCAAGGAACTGGGACTGGGATGAGAGGAGTACAGTACTAGGCCCGGCTAATTTTTTTTTTTTTTTAAGAGACTGGCTGTCCCTGTTACTCAGGCTGTGCTGAAATCCCTAATCTCAAGTGATTCTCTCACTTCAGCCATCCTGAGTGTTATGATTATAAGCATGATCTGCCATGCCTGGGCATAATTTTCCCCATTTTTTAAAAATTAAGAGATCTAGTCTTTGATTTTTTTGTGTGATTTTTTTATTTTGTTATTTCTATCAAAAACACAATACTCTTGGGGCATGCTAATAGCTTACACATGTTATATTTTGGCTTCTACTTTGAAAGTCTACAAAATTTCTCTGATTTATAGCTGAGCTTATATGTATGTGTGTGTCTCTGTGTGTATATTTATGTGTGCACATATACATATAAAAACCCCACACCGAAGAGAACAAATTAAGACAAATAATCATATGCAGAAACCAAAGATAACCCTTTTACATCTCTTATTATCACAGATTTACTTTCATTTTATTGTTTTATATTCTGTTGAAGTGCAGCACAAACCACAAAGGAAAGTATAAATTATAAATGTTCATGCCAATTAATATTCATGAAGTGGAACCCATCCATTTAATCTGTTCTCATTTCGAAAAATAGAAAATTTACAGCGAAGCCTCCATAGTTGACCACTTCCCTACATTGACACCCTCCTTAAGTTGACCCAATTTTCATAACCTGGACATGCAGCACATATCTGTCAGTACAGGAGGCCTAATTCCTCAATGTGGACCACCTCTGTATGGTGACCAGTTTGTTACAGTCCCTTTGGTGGTTACCTTACCTTGGTTCTGCTGCATTTCTGTCTAGTTCTCTCCTGGTCACTTTCCACTACTATTCTACTCCTCTCTCAAGACAACACCCGTCACCTTTCAGTTTTACAAGGCATGGAAGAGTGAAAAATGAGGCCTTGAGTCTCCAATTTGACAGTCATGTTGGGGAGTTGAAACAGAGGACCCCACCTAAGAATGGACTGCTGCTGGATGAAACGATAAATTTACCAACAACAAAATCTAATCTACAAAGAAAAATTATCTACTTTGGTCTTGAATTGACAAAGAGACTCCCCTAGATTTTAAGTCATGACTATCTATCCCAAGGGTTCAGAGCTCATATCTGGGTTACCTGAATTTTTGTAACAAACTATAGATAGACTATACATTTTTCTGGGAAGTTATCTCATGGTCTGTACCACATGGGAGATTGTGATTTTTCAGAATTGTCTCTTATCCTCTTCCAGCAAAGCCTTCTCTCCTTGAACCTGAGTGGATCAGTTCAACTTTATGACATAAAGCATTTCAGAAATGGCATTATACAACCTTCAAGGAAAGGTCATAAAAGGTAGTACAGATTCTACCTGGCTTTCTCTCTATTAAGACAAGGGCTTTTGAAACTCTAAAGTGTAATATAAAAACATGAGAACTCTGACTGTTTTTTGGTGGGAAGAACCCATGGATATGGAAAGAGTTAACTGAAGGGCTCTGGTCAGTACCATTCCTCTATGTTCAAGTCTTTCTATGAAGGCAGCACAGAGGTGATCATTGAGTGCAACCTTCACAGAAGTCCTACTCTTGATCTTCCCAGGCAGCTGGCCAAAGCATGGTAATACACACTTTTCTATAAGTAACTTGAACTGAAAGAAGGTGTCATAGTATTCCTAGGGTTCATCAGATTTATAAAGTCCAACGCATTCTAAGCAGGACTAATAATTGTAAAGAAATGTTATAGCTTTGAAGTCAAGAAAAATAACTTAGTGGTATTTAAAGAAAAAAATCAGCATTGCCAGAAAATTTGGACTTACTGCTCAGTGGCAACATAGAGAACAGAAGAGAAGAAAAAGTACTAGAGAACAATAGCACACCTATAATTCAGCCAAAGTGAGACAAGTTTCTGTATAGTATCAAGCATGTCAAAATTTGCAGGTTAAAACAACAACAATGGATTCATAGGAAATTTTATAGCACTTAATACATGTATTTATAAGAGAAAAAAGATTAAAAATCATAGCCTTGGGTCCTAATTTAGATGTTACACACAAGATAAGATATGCAAAAATATATTAAAAAAAAAGAAATGATCAAGAGAAAAGCAAGGATTGAAGAATTATAACTTCTAAGTAAATAGAGGATCAACGAATTGGAAGCTACAGCTTGGAAAATTTGAAAAAAAATAACTAACTCTCACAAGAGTCTTATGGAAAAAAATCTCCGGAATAGACACACATAAAATTACTCGGAATGAAAAGAGGAGATAACTATAGAAGAGGTAGGGAATGTAAAGTGCAGAACAGACGGTGAGCACCTACAAAGTCCATATGGTAGGATTCAGTTCAGATGGAGGTCAACCATAGCCAAAATCACATAACCTATTATACTTAAAATGATGAAGACATTTATATTCTACACCTACAAAATTTCACATGTACCCTTGTAAGATGCACCGAAGGTGTGGCCCCACCAACTACTCTCCTTCCACCCATCCTCCCTCCTCCCCTCCCTCTCCTCTTTCCCCTTCTTTTTGGGCTATCATTGGGTTATAGCTTTCGTAAGAAAGCTATAAGTTGGTTTCATAGTAAGACTGAGTACATTGGGCAAATGTCTTAACACAATAACTAAGAAAATGCCGTGAAGGCTAGGTGGACCAGTTTGATGAAAACATTTCAAATTGTATATAAAACCAGCCCATTGTACCCCATGATTGCATTAATGTACACAGCTATGATTTAATTGAAAAAATGGCAAAAGAATATATTATTTTATCATCTTAAAAATAAAATAAAATGACGAAGAAAGGAAATGATGAAAGTAAATTTTAGGCAGTGAAATCAAAGGGATGAAGATAAGAACATTCAAAATTTACGTGATGTGCTATGCCGAATTTACAAGTTTTTGCAGAGTATTTTATATGTTATATTTACCTATTCTGTTTTACTTGTGTGGTAAGTAATGAATCCGACTGTAAGTTTATTATAATTTGTTCTGCATTATCTCTATGTTTCTAGCTCAATATCTCACTTAAAGGTGGGAGAAAATGTAACTGTTACTACAGTTATGATCATGTCCATTGCAGAAACAACTCGTAGCTTGAATATTTTATCTATGACTATTTTATCGTTCAACTTCACTATGTTAGTGAAGATTTAATTAATTTGAACAAAAATACGTCCTGTGAAAAAAAGTCTTTCTTATTGTACTTTTACATAATATCCCACGTCTCATTTTTTTAATATAAAATAAAATAATGGTATATAAAAATACTATTATTTCTCCACTCTCTTTGCTTAGGCCGTTTCCTATGCAGTTCTGATGGGTATTTTTCATCATTCTTGTTTTAATGTTCCAGAAATTTAAAAGGGGTTATGACATATTCCATAAATTGATTCAGGCCTTGAAATATTCAAATAGTGGAAAATATGCCTTTGTAAAGCACAGGCATGTTAGTCTTTGATCCTTTTTATGGTTTAGAGTATTTTATGACTTTTTCTCAATATAAACCATAAAATTAAAATGACCATGCAAGGGTTTATGAAGCGCCTCTGACCCGACATGGTGAAGCTAATGGTAGCAAAACTGTTTTCTGAACCTGCTAAAATGCCCGGAGGGAACTATTTTACAATACTATTTTACAATGGGCAGAGATGAAGTCTGGGAAATCTATTTTTTGGGGAAACCTGTTATTTGGCATCTGGACACAGAAAAGTGTCACTGCCTACAAATTATATTTTAAGCAATTGAAATTATATGTTAAGTGTAACCTTAGCCATCATGCCTTAGACAGAAGTAAATGACAAAGCCATTGATAAAAATTAAGATACAATATTGCTAAAATCATGAGCTGCTAGATTATTACTCAATTTCCCTCACTCGATGCATTTTTTCTTAATATTAGATAAAGGACATGAAATGAGAGATGAAAACATTGGATCCTTAGAATAAATTACTCTTATAATTATTTCTTTCCTAAACAAAAATGCACCATCCAGGGGATTTGAAGTCAGAGGAATTTAATTTATGTCCAAATTCTGTTAACAATGTTGCCTTTTTTTTTCTCTAAGTACCCTCCAGATCTAACATTTATGCAAAATATATATTTTATGGTCCTAGTCTTCTTATGATTGTTGGCTCTACGTGGTCGGTAGATGCAGCTGAAATTAGAGAATTGGGATAAGGAGGTGATTCAATATAACAATGGGTGTAATCACTGTATTTGAGCGATATCCACACCTGGGTTTTGAAATATTTTATGGTATATTGTTTTTCATGGTCATCATCATGGAAACCTCATCCAGTAATGACTTAGACAAATTAATTTTTTTTTAATCCTTCACCAAACAGAGGTAGTGATGATAATGGCCATAGGAGCTCAATAATCTTTATTGCTGTATCTGCAATTCTCTGGGCCTCTGTCCAAGATCTCAAGATGACTACAATGGATCCAGTAATATAATGATATCTATATTTATGGAAGAATGAAAGGAAAGGTTAGGTTGATGTATACTTGGCCCTTTTTTTAGAAAGCAAAAAGATTTTCACGAGCACCCCCTGCAAACTTTTATGTATGTACATCTTATTATCCAGAACTGTGTCATGTGACTGTTTCTAAGGGTAATGAAGGCTGGAAGAGTGAAACTCAACTTTCCTAATTTCTGAAGTTCATACATGGAAGAGGCAGAGCATCCTTAGGAATGGAAATTTGATCAGCCAACCATGAGGATCTGCCAAAAACCTCAAAAATGTTCCATCATTCAGCATATAATTGTTAATGTCAAGTATTATTCCATTTAAATAGTGTATATCCATATGTTAAATAGATAGACTACATACTACATGCAAAATACATTTTATGGATCCAAAAGAATTTACAAGAATTTAGAAAAGGAGGTATATTACTCCAAAAATAAGATTAGAATACAAGTTTGTGTCATGCATTTTGAAAATGTGCTTTCAGTGACTGCACCTGAACATTCTGCAAAATGTTCTGGAAATAGTTATTGCATTTTAAATAGTGCTACACTAGAAAACAGAGGTAAAGATTTATGGAAAGCTTATAAATCTAAGGATGTTTCTGTGAGAAGATAAAGAAATTAATACACCTCTAATGTTTGACAGAGAGCTAAGCAATGCACTACTGGTCTCTATGCATTTGGGGTCCTTTGTTACCGTTATTGAATTCCTCTTTATTATTTTTTTTTCTTAGAAGAGATATTTCTTTATTTGTATGAAGATTATTTACATTACAGTGTGGTCTTATGTTTCTGTAACTTGAAAACCACATTTACAGCAAAAGAAAATCCCATTTCCTTTTTGTTAAAAATATTACTATAAAGGGAAATTACAAACATATTTCACTTATAAATGAGGATGCAATATCCTAACAACATACTAACAAGTTGAATTAAAAATTATTGTTCAAATAATGTACTTTGGTCAAAATTAAGTCCAACTTATATGAGAATTAGTCTATTTTTCTTTTCTTTTCTTTTCCTTTCCCTCACCCCTCCCTCTTCCTCTCTCTCTCTCTCTCTCTCTCTGCTCTCCCCTTCCCCCACCCCCACTGTATCATTAATTGTCATTAATTGTATCATATCAAAGTTGAATACATAGGATTCATGCTTCTCCATTCCTGTGATGCTTCACTAAGAATAATATGTTCCACCTCTATCTAGGTTAATATAAATGCTGCAAAATCTCCATTTTTTAAAAATGGCTGAATAGTATTCCATGGTGTGCATACACCACAGCTTGCCAATCCATTCCTGGGTTGGTGGGCATTTAGGCTGTTTCCACATTTTGGTGACTGTATATTGAGCTGTGGTAAACAGTCTAGTACAAGTGTCTTTATAATAAAAGTTTTTTTTTTCCACCTGGATAGATGCCCAATAATGGAATTGCAGGGCCAAACGGGAGGTCTAGGCTGAGTTCTTTGAGGTTTCTCCATACCTCCTTCCAAAATGTTTGTATTAGTTTGGAGTCCCACCAGCAGTGTAAAAGTGTTCCTTTCTCTCCACATCCATGCCAGAATCTGCAGTTTTTAGATTTATGATATGGGCCATTCTTGCTGGGGTTAGATGATATCTCAGGGTGGTTTTAATTTTCATTTCTCTAATAATTAGGGATGATGAGCATTTTTTCACGTGTTTGCTAGCTATTCATCTGTCTTCTTTAAAGAAGGTTCTGTTCGTGCCTCTTTCCCGTTGATGTATGGGATTGTTAGCTTTTTTTCATTGAATTCCTTTTTCTTATCAAGGGGATAGCATAGACTTATCGTAGGTCAAATGACAATTATGCATTTTGATCTGTGAGAAAATATGGAGAAATGAAAAAGAGAATGTTAAAGAGTGTCAGTCAATTGTGAAATGACTTGTCATATCCTGAAAAAGATAAGAAATTATAATTAGAAATAGTATTGTCTTACAATAACAAAACTTTTTATTTGGTAAATTTATGACAAATATTTTTATTTGTTATTTTTTGGTTCTGATATCATCAGTAATAATGTAAGGAAATAGCATTCATTTATTTTTTTTGAAACTGAGAAAAATGAATTTTGGAAGTTAAAATGAAAAATAAAGTGCTACCCACGTGTTCCCATTAAACTGGATTTCTGAATATGTATTTTGAATGTCTAAACAATGGGTACATGTGGCACATTATATACTAATTTGATGTCCCAGACAACTCTGTGGGGCAGAATAGAAATGTCCTATTTTGGCTAGATCTGCATTTGTTTTATATAGGATTCATAATAGCTACAAAATTGGGTAAAGCCAACTCTTCTCCTCTGTGTTTATATTCTTCTAAACAATTTCCAAAATCAGGCAGTGAGAGGATTATCATGGGGATTTTATCTGCTTAGCTGTTTCTCCCATATTTGTCTCTCCTTGAAGTCAATTTATTTATTTTCACTATCAAAAATAACTTCCCATTCACCATCTGGCCTGTTGGTAGCTTTTAAATCTTCCAAGAATGATTGCATTCTTGCATAAAATCTATTATGTAATGCTGAGTAATAAGAGTTAAAATAAAAGTAAGATAAAATTAATTTTAATGATAGATTTTATTTAACCCAATATTTTAAAATCATTTCAATATGTACTTAAAATATATATTGTTGATATATTTTATCTTCTTTCATTGTAGTAAGTTTTCAAAATCCCACTTTTGCACTATATACATTCAGATTAGTTTCATTTCAAGTGTTCAATAATTAAATGTGATGAACACCCCTAGTGCAGCTCTAGTGCATCTGGGATGTAGCTATTCTGATTCCAGTTGACTAAAGCAACGTACCTTTCTTAACAATTAAGCTAGGTGCAAAGTAAAAATATTTTTTTTTATTATTCGAGGTAGTTGAGAAACATTAAGTGTCAAATAGATAACTTATGTATACCATAGAACACTATGTAGCCAAACAAGAATAATTCTGATCTCAATTTCTCATCATATACTGAAACTAATGCAGGATGTACTAAAGGCTTCAATGTAAGACCTGAAACTGAAAAATTCTGGAAGAAAATGTAGGGAAAATTCTTCTGGACATTGGACAAGGCAAAGAATGTAAGAATAAGACCTGAAATGCAAATACAGAACCAAAAGTAATAAATATGTGGGACTTAATTAAACTAAAAAGTTTCTGCACAGCAAATAATCAACAGAGGAAATAGGCAACTTACAGAATGGTAGAAAATGTTTGCGCCCTATACCTCTGACAAAGGAGTATATATATGCCCATCAAACACTATATACACCCATCAAACACTATATATATATAAATATATATATATACACACACACACAGCCATCAAAAAGTGAGCAAAAGACACAGAGATTTTTCTCAAAAGATTGACAATCAGCCAGTAAACATGAAAATTTACTCAACATCACTAAGCATAATAGAAATCAAACTAAAACCACAATGAGATATCACTTTACTCCTACAGGATGGCCATCATTAAAAAGATGAAATATAATCAGCATTGGTGACGAAGGTGATATAAAGTATATGCTTGTACATTGTCCATGGAAATAGCAACCCACTATGGAAAGCAGTAAGGAAATTCCCCCAAGTACTAAAAGCAGACTTACCACTTTATCCAAAAATCCCACTACTCGACTGAGTATCTACCCAAAGGAAAAGTCATTTTGGGCAGTGCCTGTGGCTGAAGGAGTAAGGCGCTGGCCCCATATACCGCAGGTTGCCAGTTCAAACCCGGCCCCAGCCAAAAACTGCAAAAAAAAAAAGAAAAAGTCATTTTATGAAGCAGACACCAGCACCCAAATGTTTATTACTATGAAATTAGTAATCCCACAGACATGGAATCAACATAAGTGTCCAATATCTGATGTGAAGATAAAGAAAATGGTGTAGGATACACAGACAGACAGACAGACACACAAACCAGGGAGCACTACTCAGCCATAAAAAAGGAATGAAATGAGGTCTTTTGCAACAATGGGACTGGTGACCATTATCCTACAGTGAAGCATCTCAGGAATGGAAAACTAAATACCATGTGCTCTCACTTATAAATGGTGGCTAAACAACGGGTTTATATTATCATGAAGTGGTATAAGGCACGTTGAAAACTAAGGGGGGGAATGGTAAGAATAAAGGATGAGAATTTACTGGGTTCTGGTGAAGTTACACTGAAAGCCTGACTTCAGAATGACACACTTCATCCATGTGACAAAATCCACTTGTACTCCCTAGATCTATGGAAATATTAATAAACATATAAAAGTACGATTAGAAAATTAAATATATGTTTCTCTTTGTTTGCTGAGTGCATGTTTTTTTTTTAAAAAGGGCACAGAGACTAACTCAACTTCTTCCCCATATATAGGGTATTTATCTGCTTTATTGTCCAAATGGGGCGTATCTGAGAGTGAAACTGAAGACAATTTTTCTTTCAGATATAAAAATAAAAATTTCTCTCACAGGCAGAATTAGACCAAGAACCACCCTACACACATGTGGAAAACATTCTGGCAATCACTTAAACTCTATGTCCTTTTCCCCCTGGAAAAGTGAGTTTACCCCAAATACCACCGTGCCTTAGTTTAAGTTACTCCAGTGCAAGAAATATATTAAGCACAGAGTATGGGTGTACAGAAATGTTTTTATTATTCTAAAATCCAAAAGAGCATGTTATTGTTTAAAACAGGAGCTATAGAGGAAAGAAAACACATTTTTCGGCAATTAACAAGTACTTAGAATATGTTAAACTAAAAAGTAAAAGTAAAATAAAGAAGCTAAATAAAATGATGTAGGCAAAATAGATACGATTTTAAATGAAATAAAAAGTCCACCTAAGATATTAAACTGTTTTTCGAAGGGTAAGGCTAAAGTAAGGTGAATATCATAGGTAAAGAACTTCCAAAATCTGGCAGGAAGAAAAATAAGAAAAAAAAAACTGTAAATGAATCAAAAGAAAATAAACCTAAAAGTTGAAGAGAAGGTCCTTGGACTGGCTCAGCATCCTTAGTGACTGATGTGTAATCTCTGTGTGGCTTGTTCCTATTCAGCTCCCTGGCATGATACACCACCCCCAATTCGCCCACTCATTTTAAATTTTATTTCTTTTTTTTTTGAGACACAGTCTCACTATGTTGCGTACGGTAGAGAGCTATGGCATCACAGCTCACAGCAACCTCAAACTCCTGGGATTAAGTGATTCTCTTGCCTCTGCCCTGGGACTATTGGCTCCCACCACAACACCCGGCTATTTTTTTTTTTTTTTTTGTTCTTGTTATGTTGTTTATCAGGCCCTGACCGGGTTGAACCCCCCAGCCCTGATGCATGTGGCCGGCACCCCAATCATTGAACTACGGGCACCAAGCCAACTTCTTCCACTGTCATACACTGAGTTTTTGGCCTTTAACTCAGTGTACATATCTTTTTCATTTCCCCTTCAAAGAAAGACTTGTAGATTCTTAAATGTGAGGGCACCAACTATAGCTGAGAAATATAGTTTCAGCAGCAATATTCCTCCCTGCTAGTGATACAAAGATGTCCACTTCATTTTTCCACTTCATTTTTCTGCACTCCTTTCTCCTTAATTATGTTACTTCTTCCCAGAGTAAGTATTAAAATTTCTTCCAAATGGACCTTTCCAAAAGGAGAAATATCCACAAACTGAGAAGCACATATTAATCAATTCAGAAGAGTAAATTTACAAATTTACATTTGATCTGAAGTTTATCGAGACCCACATGGAAGATGTGTTAAAACACGCCCTGCGGAGCTTCCGTAACCAGAGCTCACTCAGCCGGTCTGGGGGAGGCCCAAGAACCTGCATTTCTAACAACCGACGCTGACATAGGGACTGTGCTCCAGGGACCCCAATAGACGGTGACAAACTTTAGGGATAGAATCATTCTACCATGAAGTAGAAGCCCATTCTTCTTTTTTCCCCGGCTTTTTATTGGTAAAAGTTACCCATAAATTCTCTAAAGTCTGAATGTCATACGGGAGTGTCATGGACTCTAACGAGGCAATACTGGTCACAAGGTGAGTTGATTTATAATCGACACCTATTTGAATGGCTGAAAGTTACTCAATCTCACTGTGTCTTCACTAAGAGGAGAGAGAGAGCACACCTGGTACTTAGTGTTTGTGAATGTGGTGAATTTTAATGAGAGATTCCACAGAAAAGTGTCTGATACTTGGTGTAATGCCTCAGAGTATGTGTTCGATGTTGGTGGAAGGATGAATGAAAAAAAAAAAAAAAGAAAAGAAAAAGAAGGAAGAAAAGCATTCAACAGACAACATGTATCGTAATCGCAAAGCAAAACACTACTTTAACTGTCAAAATTCTCTGTGAAACACTTTTCTATTTATTTATTTTTAAATGGGGAAAAGTCCACAGCCTTTATTTTTGTCTTGTTTTCCTTTTATTAAGTCATATACACATAGATCATAAAGACATACATGCGTTTGTGGGGTACAATGTGCTGATTTTTTTATACAATTTGGAGTGGTTACATCAAACTAATTAATATAGCTTTCACCTCATTTACTTGGTTATTGTGTTAAGACATTTATGTTCTGTACTTGATAGATTTGACTTGTACCCTTGCAATATGCTCCATAGGTGTGGTCCCGCCTTTTACCCTCCCTCTATCAAACCTCCCCTCCCTCCCATCCCCTCCAATTCCCTCCTTCATTCAGGGCTATAGTTGTGACTTATCTTTCATAAGAAACTGTGGGTAAATATAAATTGATTTCATAAAAGCACTAAGTGCATTGGATACTTTTTCTTCCATTCTTGAGATACCTATATTTCTTATCTATTTCTTTACTTCAAAACCAAATAACAGTATTAATAAAATGTAAAACTTTTTGTATAAAATGTCAATGAATTAAAAGTGTTTTTCAAATTTACAAATGCATTTCAAATGTATTTGAAATAAAACCCCCACTCTACACTGACATATAAATACACAGTACGTTGTAAAATGTAGGTATGGGAATGATTAAAGAATTTTTACCTTGGAGTACGTATTAAATATATCTAACATATTCATATAGAGTGGTGATTTATTTTTGTTTTCTTCCAAGATTTTAGGACTTTAAGGTTGTTGAGAATGAAATATCCTCCTAGACATTAGGAAGTAAAATTTTTTTCCATTTACAAATAAAAAGAACTAAAGGAATTCAATTCCTATAGGATGATCCTCTCAAACAAATTAAAAATCCTTAATGATAACTTCTATGTTGTTTTTAGAAATGCATTTCATACATTAGAAAGCGAGTGGAAATAATTTTATTTCAAAAGCATTCACTAAATAGAATCTAAATAAAAGAATGTGTGTTACCTCTCATTTACATGGCACGGATCCTAAATTTATTTGATATCTACATTTGATGGGTGCCAACATTTTCTCCTGATAGGTAGAGATATTAATGTTAACTATTATTCTCTTTCTTGAGTTCAATGAATTAAGTATACAACTTAATTAATTTACTTAAATTAATATGAGGGGAAAGAAAAAAAGAGAATAACATACAGCCATTAATTCAAAGGATCCTTAGAAAACGTGTCTAATAATGATTTATGAGAATACACTGACTGGGGACACACCCAAACTCTGTTGATATATAAAATAAATAGCCTGATCCACTGTACTATGAATTTCTGCCAGGTCTCAGTGTGGGTTACAGCTCTGTTTTGACTATTAAACAGCAGATAGTAACATCTGGAAATGTGAAGGTCAGAGGCCGTTTTACTCATAAAACTGTGCCAGCGTGATTCATAATAACCTGTATCTAACCTTAGAATGAATTGAAGACTGCTGCTGATATTGCTGCGTAAATAAATAAATAACCCATTCTTCATTATGTTCTGGTTTTATTTTGGTGACTTGTACAGAATTAAAAAAAAAAAAAATTCCAAATGCTGCATCTGTACGTTTAAATCGAAAAGTTTTTTCAAGAAATCCATTCTCTGCTACGTACATTGTAGTAACATGGGGCAAAGTTTATTAAAGTAGAAACTTTTCCATAGTTGAAGCTTACGTGTTATTTTCCACTCCCCTCTTGTGTTGATAATTGACTATATTATGTTTATATTTGAAAGCATGTCCTAGGTTAAATATTTAAAGCAGAGCTCCTGAATCTTTCCCCTCATTACCTCCCTCATATCTTATGACACGCTTTTTATGAGAATGGACAATGCCCCTCTCAGAATTGTGGCATCTAAAGCTCTGACTCCCAGTGTGGCTGCCGTTGGAGACAGGACCTCTCTGTAAGTAATTAAGGTTAAATGACCCAATAGGATTTGTGTCTTTACAAAAAGACACTCTCAGGGTCTCACCTCTCCACAGGTGGGAAAGAGGAGGTCCTGGGAGCACAGGGCAAGCTGGCATCCATCGTCACCCAGAGGAAACTCTTCACTGGAAACTGACGATGCTGGTACCCAATCTTGGGCTTCTAACTTTCAGAAATGTGAGAAGATAAATCCCTGTGTTGAGGCCACCTTCTCTGTGGTATGTTTTTACGACAGCCTGACAGACCAAGCCAATAGTTTAGGTATGGTTTTTCTGAAGGTGATACATGCAGGACTTCCCACCCAAGGCAGTACTTTTATTTATTTATTTTAAAGATTATTGTACTTGATTCTCCAAACACAGGTTAAGAGGACAGATGAACCCTAGGGAGCTTGAAGCTGAAGCGCTTTAGAGTACTGTTATTCAGTTAAGGCATGGAGTTGGAGCACACACTGCACAGATATCGAGTAGTTATATTTGTGGATATGAGAATTGCCTAGTGACAATAGGAAGTCTGAACTTTCAGCTGGACAATTTCTAAATGTCATTTGTAACTGACTAAAATGTTATCTCTTAAAGAAGGCAAATAGAAATATTGGGAGTTCCTATGTAGGAGTGTTCGTATCTGTAATTAGGGCAGAGCAAATTTATTTTCCTTCCTTCCTTTCCTTCTTGGATAAAATTTGCCCATCTTTTTCAATTTACATTGCTGAATATACTTTGAAATATTTTCTGAGTGCTGCACAGAAACTAATCTAAAAAATTTCAAAGCATAAGGTGGGAATTCATTTTCAAAGCAGAACTTTAAGAGAGCAGATGTTTCATAAGCGTATAAATTAGATGCCATTGGAAAATCAGTGTTTTACTGCCCTCAGCTCCTTTTCTTTTTCTGGGATTGATTACTTTTTAATCATTAGATCAAGCTACTATTTAAGTGCTTGCAGTTTACGCAAATGGGTGAGTCTCTGGTTGAATATAAAGCTTTCTTTAAAATCATGGTCTTATCTCAATTGAGTTGTTTCTTGTTGAAGAGAAAATAATTTAACATTCAATGATAATAATCTCTACATGGAAAAGGGATTGATTTGTTATTATATTGGGGCAGGCAGACATGGGTTGGTTGCAATGATTAGTTAAAATTACTGAGGAGATTATCAGCCAAGCTGGTGAAGTAAAGACAGAAATTGTTCCAGGTGAAATAAAGACATTGGAAAGAAAAAAAAAATGAAACAAGAATATTATTAAATTTTATTTTTAGAATACTTATTTTGTTACATTATAGTTCCATCAGTCTGTTATTTCGTGTATATTAAAAGCGTTTTAATGAGTGTCTTTGTATTGGATTTTACAGCTGAAAATAAGGCATATGATTTATTATCAGTTGTAGATCTTATTTAATAAGTACCAGGTGCTTGTCAGTTAACATTCATCAGTTTCCTATCATTATCTGTGTACAAGTGTTTTCAGTTAAATAAAATAGGAGAATTGGGGACTATGAAAGGGTAAGCCCATACCTGCGTTATTTGATATCCTAAAGAGGAATGTTTGGTTTTTTAAAAATAATATCTTACAGCGAAAAGATGGAGAAAAATAACAGGTTTTGACCTTAAATAAAGGCACTTGGAGATGAGCTTAAAAGACTACTTTAGTAAAGTGAAGAAAATGCAAGAAGACTGACAAATTAAAATAAAACTTTAACATTTAGGCCAGCATGATGTTGATAAGAAAGATATCTTTCATATCTCTTTGGCTTTTTATGTATTATTAATACTCTTGATAAAATGTCTAAGGAAGAAGAGAGAAATATACACTATAAATAGAACTATACTCATATAGGGGGAAGTTAGTAGCTCCTGGTAGTTTTTCTTTAGTTCATTTCAGAATTGTAGAACTGCATGGATGAGAGATAGAGATGAAACAGAGATTTTCCCAGGCCAGTATCTTCAAGCGTTTTCCCTGCACTCTCTTCTAGTATTTTCACAGTTTCATGTCTTAAGTTTAAATCTTTTATTCAATGAGAACCAATTTTTGTTAGTGGTGAAAGGTGAGGGTCCAGTTTCAGTCTTCTACAGTCGCTAGCCAGTTCTCCCAGCACCGTTTGTTAAATAGGGAATATTTCCCCCCATGTGTTTTCATTAGACTTATCAAAGATCAAAAGACTATAGGTGACTGGGCTCATCTTTTTGTCTCTATTCTGTTCCCTATGTCTACTTCTGTTCCATATACACTGTTTCAATCACAACAGTACCATGCTGTTTTGTACCATGACCATGTATACAGTACCATGTATAAACTACTGTGTGTACACTACCATGTATACAGTACCATGTATACACTACTGTGTATATACTACCATATATACAGTACCATGTATACTCTACTGTGTATATACTACCATGTATACAGTACCATGTATACACTACTGTGTGTACACTACCATGTATACAGTACCATGTATACACTACTGTGTGTACACTACCATATATACAGTACCATGTATACACTACTGTGTGTACACTACCATGTATACAGTACCATTTCATATAGTTTTTATTTCTAGACTATAGGTGGCTGGGTTCATCTTTTGGTCTCTATTCTGTTCCCTATGTCTACTTCTATTCTATATCTCTATTTTTGTACCAGTACCATGCTGTTTTGATCACTATAGATTTGTATGATGCCTTCTGATTTGTTTTTATTTCTAAGGAATGTATCCGCTTTTCAAGGTAAACACTTAAACATTCATACAAATGGTAAAACATGAAGATAGGACAGAAAGAAAGAGGGGAGAGGAGGAAAATGGGAGGAGGGGGGAAGGTGAGAGGAGGGAGCGTATTTGGCAGGATGTCATGCAATGTACACAACGCAAAGGGACATTTCAAAACAGCTAAGATTATATTATAAATGACCATAAAAATAAGGGAGGTGATGGTTACATTAATTAGTCTGATTTACGCATTCCACATTGTATGTCAAATCATCACATTCTACCCCATAAGTGTATACAGTCATGATTTAATAAAAATTAATTAAAAAATAAGAAAGAAAGAGAGAGAGAGAAAGAGAGAGGGAGAGAGCAGGAGAGAGAGCAAGCCAGAGACTGTGCTGTATAGCAGAGTTCCCGTTTCCAACTGGTAAAGACTGGTGACAACTTTTGAGCATGAAGAAGTTTAGCTCAGGTTTAGGGTAATAACTGCATGGAGTTTAACTTAGAGTTTTCTCTAGTATCCAATTCATTTTGAAAATGGGCCTTACTTTCTGGACCTTGGTGTTTTTGTTTGTTTGTTTTGTTTCCCTTTTTTTGACTTTCTGCTGTGGCTCTTTTTTCTTTCACCTTTAGACTATGTTTCTGAGCCCAACTTCCCTGAATCTTACTATATTCTTATATCCACTAGAACCTCCATAATTGGCCACCTCCTTATGGTGACCTAATTTTCACAGATTGGACACTCATCGCATATACATATCAGCAGAGGAGGTCTACGTTCTTATGTTGACCATTTTATCATAGTTCCTTAGGTGGTCAACTTACAAAGGTTCCACTGTAGTTTTTTTTAAGAACTTAGTGTATTGGGAAGGTGATAATTGTTAGGTTTTTAAAAAATGTCTGAGCAATACTCTCCCTGCTTGCTGGGTGTCTCTGCTCAGACTATTTCTCATGCGAGTAAACCCCCCACCACCTATTTTCCTTATACTAACTTACCTTATACAGTCAACTGCCACATCTTGTGCTTCCAATCTTTAGAAATGCGAAAGCATTATGGAAGCTCCAGCCATTTAGGTTAAAATAAAAAGTCCTGACTTTTATGAGCCAAATAAATTAGAGAGAAGCAAGAATGTAGGTCATTAAGCTGGGTGCCATGTTCAGTGGTTAGCATGCTGGCCCTGCACACCAGGGGTAGGAGTCCAAACATTGCCTGGACCTGATTAAAAAAAAAAAAAAAGAATGAATGAATAAAAATAATGCAGATGGTTTCAGCAAAAGAGGAGTGAGATGAGTGGCCATAAGTAAGGATGAAAAGAAGGGGAGATTTTCAAATAATTTTGAAATTATAATAAGCAGTACTCTAGTATGATTAAAATTTTAGAGGGAAAGCGATTATAAGCTTATAATATAATTGGGATTATTGATATAGGAACTGAGGAAAGCTCTTCATTTGTACAGGTGAAGAGATTCAGGGAGGAAATGTTGGGAGCACATCATCTTTCCTCCAACACAGTGGACAAGTGTGGACTTTGCTGGTGATGGTGTTCATGGAGTGGGTCTGGGTGTCGTCAGGTTATTCACAGGCCTCTTTGTTACGAGCAACGTCCTCTGATTTCTGCAAATGCCTGACACCCTGGGAGGAAGCCGCAGATGGGAGCTAACGGTGGCTTCAGGAGCTTTATGCTGACATAATCTTGAGTAACCCTTCATATCAAGTCTTTTAATGTTAATGCATTAAGTGTAGTCTGAAAGGAAATATGTCAGTCTTTCAATAATATATCCTTGTGATTATATTGTTTCTTGACAATATAATTTTGTCAAATATGTTTCTTAATCGTCTCAAATTTATAAATTCAGCAGTTACAATTTTATAATTAGAAAAACAAATATGCTGTATGTTTGGTTTTATTTAGATAATAATCATTATAATAGAAATTGGTTAATGAGTTAATGCAGTTTCTACTGCATGTCTGGCCCTATTCTAGGCCTGTGGGATGCAAAACAGAGCGCTGTGTTCATTCAGTTCACTACTATACGTCAAGCAGTGGATTAGAATGACGGAGGACAGTAAGGAATTTAGAATAGACAAAATGTGGGCAGAGGCCCAAGTGAGCTGAAATATTCAGTCCTGCAAATATGGGGGCAATGTCTGATCGAGCCAAGAGTCGCGAGTGCAAAGGTCATGAGGTTGACATTTGCTTGGCTTTTTCAAAGACCATCAAGAAGATGAAGGTAGATAGTTTGTTGTAAGCAAGTGGAAGAGGAGCCAGGTCTAACTAAAGCCTTGGGATGTTATTCTAAGTGCCATGAGGAAGCACCACAGTGCATCTATGGGCATAGATGTAGAGTGACACGAGCTAAATCATATTTTAAAAGCATTCTGTGGCAAGTGTGTAGAGAGTTGTCTGTACAATGTGTGGGTATAGGTGTGAAACCAATTGCCGTGTTTGCATAACCCACCAGGGAGTTCAGCTTAAGGATATTGAAACTTGACGTAAGGGTGGCCGTAGAAACATCAGAAAAAAATGTGGAGTTGGGAATGTTTTGAGGATAGCACCAAAAGGATCAGTCCCGAGGAAAAGAAAAAAGGAAATGTTGGTGACTAGATTTGGGGTCTGGATAACAAATTAAATAGTTGAATATGAGGTCAGATAATGAAGTTTGCAATTCATCCTTGAAAAAGTGCTACCAACCTCACAGCTGAACATGACTCCAGTCATCTTCCAAGTACTCCCCTTGGCCACCTGGGGGCCATTACATATTCAGTAATGAGGTATGTAGCACTTTTTCCAGGATGAGTTTACAAACTTCATTGTCAGACCTGATACAAAAATAGCTCTGAAGACCATTCCAGAAAGAGTTACAAAATTGCTTTGAAGTGTGGACTAGGTCCTGGCATCAGTTCATAGCTTCCTGGAGCGTAGACCCCAAAGGCAACCATAGTGATAGTCAAGATATGTAGCCCTCTTTCTCTACAAGCTCACAATTTCAATCTTCTGACCTCATATTACTATACTACATTTTTAGTAAGTGCCTCCATTTGTCAGTTACACCACTCTGAGAAACATTCCATCTTACCAACATTTTTTGGATGAGAAACTAAGAGTTAGGTAAATAAAATAACTAGTACAAAGGCATGCAACTATTCAGTAGCTAGAAATGTTCTCCCATAGACAAAGGAGTAAATTGTAGTCAGAAAGTAACATTTTGCTACATTCCATTGATGAAGTAAAATATTTCTTTTCCCTTGTATTTGCCACATTGTTTACAAACCGATGAATGACTTCTTATTCTTTATCTGTGAATGATATTATGAAATATTTACTGTTATAATATAATAAACTGAAAAGACATATGACCTTACCAACCTGTGCCAAAACTTCTACATAATTAGCTGTGAATAACTGCCAAATAGTCATTAACTTTGGCAGTCAAAAATTCCATGGTTTAAAATATTATGGTGATAATAGACAAAGGGAAGAGTATTGGTATATTATTGAAAAAATTATCCACAATAATTTATATGCTTTAAGACCTATAGACATTTGTCTATATTAATATTTGTGTATATTAATAATAGATAATGCTTACAGTGAGCTTACTGTCTGCTAGCCACTATTTCTGGGCATTACATATGTGCATATTACTTCAATATTAATAGTAGTCATAAGAGTTGCATTAGTAGTAAAGATTATTATAATTATTTTCATTTTACAAAGGAAAAAATGAACATGTACAGATCTTACAAGATTTGTCTAAGGTCACAGCAAGTGGCCGAGTTACAACCACAGACACTGCTGTGACCTTGGCCTCCATGCTGTTAAACAACTGTACAGTAATGTGTACTTACTTCTTAACTTTTTTTCTCCTTTACCAAGGCAAAAAGTAGGTTATGTCATTATAGATTAGACAATTTTGTGATAACTACAATAATATTTTAGCAATTGTAATACAAAATTAATGTGTATATTTGATTTGAATTTGAGACAGAGCCTCAAGCTGTTCCCCTGGGTAGTGAGCCGTGGCATCTTAGTTCACAGCAACCTCAAACTCCTGGGCTTAAGCTGTAACCTGCCTAAATGCCCTGCTATTTTTTGGTTGTAACCGCCATTATTATTTGGCGGGCCCGGGGTGGATTTGAACTCACCAGCTTTGGGATATGTGGCTGGCACCTTAGCCATTTGAGCCACACATGCCAAGCCTTGATTTGGATTTGAAATTCCTAAAGGTATGCATCTACTGATATAGTAACATTTATCTATATTTTTCCGGAGATGATTGTAGCAGTAAGGATAAGCAAGCTGAGTTAACTGGTATACTGGTAGGGTACCTTATTTTGTTAAAAAATAGTAACAGCAAAAAAAAAAAAAAAGTAACAGCACTATATATATATATATATACTACATATACAGTACTATATATAGTACATATACATATATACTACATATATAGTATATACAGTACATATATACTATATATAGTACTGCTGTATATATATATAGTACTATTGATACAACAATATATATATTTTGGTTAATATGAGAGTACCTACCAATGATTAGATTATATTACTTGTAAGGTAAATTTCAACATCTGTGTTGTAATTGAGTCCTTTACCAAGAAGTGTGCCATGTATGCCTATGTTGTACCCAACATATGAGAACTTACAGCTCTCCCTCTCCCTCCCCACATCTTAAATTCAGTTATGTTTTTCTCTCACGTGGGCCTCGGTCTACCATTTTCAGATTAGTACTGAGCACTTGGAATGCTTGATTTTCTATTCTTGAAATACTTTACTCAGGAGAATGTTCTCCAAATCCATCCAGGTAGATGCAAAAGACGCAAAATCTCCATTTTTTTCATGGCTGAATAACATCCTGTGTTCTAATATATCACAGTTTCTTAATCCATTCATGGGTTAATGGGCTCTTGTGTTGATTCCCCACGTTGGTGATTGTGAATTGAGCTACAAGGAACATTCAATTGTAAATGCCCTTATGGTAAAATAATTTTTTTTTCTCTTTTGGGTAGATGCCTAGTAATTAGATTATAGGATCAAATGGGAAGTCTAGTTTTAGTTTTTTGAGGATCTCCATACTTTCCAAAAAAGGCTTCACTAGTTGTAGTCCCATGAACAGAGTATTAAGTGTACCCCTCTCTCCACGCCCATGGCCCCATCTGCACTGGGACACCTTTTGATGTAGTTATGCTCATTGGGGTTAAGCGATATCTCAAAGTGGTTTTGATTGGCATTTCTTTAATTATTAGAGACAAGGAGCATTTTTTCATGTGTTTGTTGGTCGTTCTTCTGCTTTCTTGGGAGAAGGTTCTGTTCTTTTCTCTTGCCCGGTGATTAATTGGATTGTTTGCTCTTTTCTAGTTGATTTGCTTGAGTTCTTTGTATATTCTGTTCCCAAATCCTTGGTTCCATTCATAACATGCAGATATCTTCTTCCATTCAGAAGGCCATCTGCTTGCTTTATTGATTGTGGTCTTAGCTGTGCAGAAGGTTTTTAACTTGATCAGGTCCATTTAGTTTTGTTGTTGCTGCAGTTGCCAGTGGGGTATGTTTGATGAGTTCTTAACTAAGACCCATATTGTTAAAGATTTTTCCTACACTGTTATTGTTTCATGTCTTATACTTAAATCTTTTATCCAGCATGAGTTAATTTTTGTAATTTGTGAGAGGTGTGGGTCTGGTTTCAGTCTTTTTTTTTCAAAACCTTATTTTATTTATTTTTTTATTAAATCATAAAGAGGGAGATCATGTACACATTAATGCATTTATGGGGTACAATGTGCTGATTTCATATACAATTTGGAATGCTCACATCGTGCTGGTTAATATATCCCTCACCTCACTTACTTAATTATTGTGATAAGACATTTCTACTTCCAGTCTTTTCTGTGGAGCTAAACAGTTCTATTTATTAAACAGGGATTCTTTTTCAAAGACTTACTTGCACTCTAAAAACCTGTATTTTCCTTTGTTTTCCTCCTTTGGTACTTTTGTTATCCTCTTCAGTTTCTGAAGCATCTCGTTTATTATACACAGTTGTGAATAAATCTGAAGCTACCCTTGACATTTCTCTTGTTTCATTCTTTTAGTTTGTGTATAGAAAAATAGAAATTATGGGGAACTTATATTGCTTGACCTTAAGATGATATATCTTCTGGATTGTGTTTTTTCTTGAGTGTTCATTCTCATCCCTTACCTAGTGAGTATTCACTTCCTATCATAAAACTCATAAACATCGAAATGAAAATACAATGTGTAAAATGTCAAGGAGATGAAAATAAATGGTCTGTGCTCCTCCAAGTTTACAAGTGGATATTCCCGTATAGTTTAACATACACACAAAATAAGCTTAAATATCACAGTACAGCCTTATACCATACGATGGCTACATACTATTTTCTAAAGGGATTAATAAAATTGGGAAAAAGTAAAATGGGTTATCTTTGAAGGTCAGGGTCGCTTATCTTCCTTAGACATTTCAATCCTGAGTTTATATTTGAAGAATGACACATATTTTTTAAGTAAAAAAAACCCCAAAACCTTAAGATACGCTTAAAATCAATTTATTATAATGAGAATAAGTAAAATACTATGAAAATTAATAAAATTGAGTCCTAAATCCATTCAAGCATTGTTTTAGGTTTTATCTTACTTGATTTTCAAGATGAATCTTTTGGATACACACGACATTCATTTGCCCAGTGGCTAAGTACCTCACCCAGGCACAGAGAGTGAACTACAGAGGCGGACGGTAGTATATAGTCTCTTTAAAATTCACAGTCATCCATCTACAAATAGCAGGTCCTTTTGCTTTTTCCATTTTCTTCCCCTAGTCACAGTCAGTAATTATATCTAGCAGTAACTGAGTGCCGGTCAGGTGACAAGCTATGGTTTTCATATTCAAGCCTCTTCACACACAGAATGAGGCACTGTTATTATACCTAATTCACAAATAAGGAAACTGGGGCTAAGGAAATTAGGAGGGAAAAACTTGCGAGAGCTAAAAAATGTCAAAGGCTGTTTAAAATCCAGAAAATCTTATCCCTGAACTAATATATATTCATTGTTCCTGTTTCCACTGATTAATTATATCATCATATTATACATACATCCATACACACACACACACACACACACACACACACATATATATATATATTTTTTTTTAAGAGACAGAGTCTCAGTTTGTTGCCCTCGGTAGAGTGGTATGGTGTCACAGCTCACAGGAACCTCCAGCTCTTGGGCTTAGGTAATTCTCTTGCCTCAGCCTCCTGAGTAGCAGGAACCACCAGTGCCTGCCACAATGCCGGGCTAGTTTTGTTGCAGTTTGGCTAGAGCTGGGTTTGAACCCACCACCCTTGGTATATGGGGCTGGCGTCCTACTAACTGAGCCACAGGCACCACCCCATCATATTTTATATTTTTACAGAATTATAATGCATCTCGTATTTTTTCTTTCCTTCTATATAGTCTGCATTTTTAATATTTTCCTTATGGATCTAGTGTGTGATCCATGAAATTGATGTGGACAATTTTCTTAATTTTTTTTTTTGTGAACACATCGAGATAATTGGATACATGACAAAATGATATAAAGAATTCCCTTTTGCATTTGGGTCTTTCTATTTCTTTTTCCTATTTAACTTTCCCTAGATATTTTAGAGCATTTAGCCACCGATTTCTACCCGTAGGCACCTCTGCAGCTTATTTTTGCCTTTTGCTAGTTTATCTCATAGTTTTTATTGGCTGCTGCTCCCACGTTTGATATGTGATTGCCACTTCTCTTTCCCAGATGCTGCCTTTCTCCTAAATGCCAGAACCAGAGATTGCTAATTGCTACCTAAACATCGTCACTTAATTGTTTCCAGGCACCGCAAGTCAAGATGTTCTAAATAATTTTACTATCTCCAACTTTTTTTCCTTGTAGGCATTAGATTACATACATTTTCTCCTCCCAGAAAATGAGTGTGATAGTTCAGTCATCTCTGAGTTCACCCTTATTTCACATGTAATTACTTACAATACATTGTAGCATCTCTTTCCCTTGCGTATTTCTGCACTCTCGCCATTGCTCCAGGCGCCTGGCTTGGGCTTTCTTCATCCTCTTCCTCTCTCTGTCTTTTCCATTTTGCAGCCTGTCTCTCATCTTCCTTTCTAAAAGACCCATCCAGGATGTGACGTTACATATTACCTTTAAAAATGCAGAGGGAATCTCCATTTCTTATAATACTCTGTATCTCATCATATGAGAAAAGATAATTAATCTTCTCGTTGGAAAACAATACTTTAATATAGTCACTTTTCTCATGAAAGACAAGCCCGGATAGGAGAGATATTGGGGGAGGGGGGAGGGAATCACTGGTATTATTGTAATTTCATTATACGAATTTTTTATTGTATCTTCAGAAGTTTGGTTAACAAGGTGTGGGGACCCTGGGACTTGAAAAAGTGAAAAGACTTAAGAAAGGGGAGAGTGGAATTGTGAGAGACGGGGCCTGTGTGAAGAAGTAAAATACTGAGAAACAGCCAATGCCGCCTTCCTACCTTATCTTTGATTCTTTTTACAATTTCTCTGCTATGTATAAGAATTCATAAAATATTTCTTGGTACCAGGGATATTTCTAGATACTTGTGATAGATGCAGGAATGGTCAGTAAAGGGTATCCTTTATTACCCAGGGAGTTTACGTTCTACTACAACTAGAGCACACAAATAAAAGTAACCTGGTGCAACTTTTAAGTTATATTTCAAAATGTCTTATTTATAAATGATTAAGACCAATATTAAAACTAAGAATTTTTATTTTTTGAGACAGAATTTCACTATGTCACCGTCGGTAGAGTGCTGTGGCGTCACAGCTCACAGCAACCTCAAACTCTTGGGCTTAAGCAATTCTCTTGCCTTAGCCTGCCATGCAGCTGGGCATACCGGTGCCCACCACAACGCCTGGCTATTTTTTGGTTGCAGTTGTCATTGTTGTCCAGTAGGCCCTGGCCAGGCTTGAACCTGCTAGCGTTGGTGTATGTGGCCAGTGCCCTACTCACTGAGCCATGGGTACCAAGCCAAGACTAAGAAGAATTTTAAAAATCGTTAGCATTGTAAACAAATTCATGTATTACACCTGATTTCTCTGAATGAACTACTAGTACATGAAGAGCTAACATCACCGTTAGCCCTTGTGAACACGCCTATGACATCTGCAAATACTCTCTCATACACAAACTGCACACACACACACAGACTCCTGGAAGAACATTGTGACCCACCTACATCCACGCAGTGCACTTTTCTATAGGATGTATGTCTGAATAAAGAAAAAATCTGAGCAAAAATGTAAGTTGAGAAAGGGTGGCTTGGTAGTGTGAGAAAATACAGGTTTTGACAGGACAGGGGAATTTCAGTTTCTGTGTTCATGCAAACGCTCATTCCTTGTTGCAATCCAACAGTTCTCAACATTTCTGGTCCCAAGTTTCTTTTATACTATTAAAAAATATCGCAGGTGAATTAGTTTAAGAATGCATATTGTAATGAGAGATCAAAATTATTTAAAAAAAACACCTCTGTAAGCAAATACAAATTTAAAATATTTCATAAATTTCTTAAACACATGAAAAAGCTAAAATTTAGGTTATGAGTAATAGATTAAAGTGTAACTTCAAAATAAACAAAAAAAAAAAATAGCACAGGCCCCAAGAGCTTTTTCCTGGGGGTGGGTATATCTGTTGATAGTTACATTAACATAAAAACTGATAAAATGTAACATGTTTATTTATACATTCATTTTTCAAATGACAATGATCTGTTACATCTTAACGTAGGTACCTGTTTCAGAAACATTATTTTTTCCAAAAACACAAATACTAATGAGAAAAGTAGTATCATTTCCCAAATCTTTTTAATATCTTATTAATTTATTATATATCTACTTTGGTATTTATTCCAAATAAATATGGTTGGAAAATATTGTTTTGTTTGAAGTATTTTAAATAAACTAGGCTTTACATAAATGGATGGTTTTCAGATATTCATGGATAGTCTTCTCGGGCACTAAATCTTAGCTTAGGGTTAGTTGAAATGTGGAAACTGCAGCCATTATCAAGGAATGATTCTTACTATGTTACCTTGGAATTCGTTGGTTTATCTCACACTTTTAATAGGTTCTGTGCCAATATTATTGTCTTGGAAGATATTGGTACATTGAACTACACACATCTTCTGAATATTGCCACAATTCATTGTATAATTTTGAAAACTCCTATTAATATCCCTGTTCATGTCAGAAAAATCTTATGTGCTGGTCAGACGTCAAGCTCATGAGCTGATGACTACATGATATCCAAACATTTAGTTTTCCCAGACATCCCCAGCCAGAACTCTCAGTTTTGAGTTTACCAATGTAGTGTTCTGGGTATTTCCTGTGCTTTCTTCCAAAAGACTATAGCTTTAATAAATTTTACATTTTAGCATTTAAAGTAATTTGCAGGTAGTTGCTGTTCCAGAAACTAGGCAAACTTCAATCAGTTTTAATTCTTCACAAAAGAAAAAATAATAATAATAAAAAAAACTCCTGTACATCTCATAGCCTTTCGTCTGCATGCTATCCTTTTCCTTGTGGATTTAAATCTTTTTTGGTTCTCTTAGTTACTATTTTAGTGGGCTATGAGAGGCGGAGAGGTTGAGCATGGGTGACTAATTTGTCAGCTTTAATTGGAATTCTAGCACTTTAAGAAAAAGAATATTTTATTCAGCCTCCACGTACACCAGCCCCTCCTCTACAGACAAAGGCTATTAGAACCACTGAAGACATCTCAAGCAGCATTTAAATGAGCTCTTCAACAAAATTTTGGAGCTATCTGCACAGAGATAGAAAATTAAAATTTATTTCATGTATTCTATGACCAAGTGAGATGCAGACCCTCAAATTACTCTAAGTTGTGTTTGATATAGCAAAATACTTTACCAATCTCTGTGCCACATTGTCTGGGTATCATCATCCTGGCTCATTCTCAGAAACACGTTTGGCATACGAATTGAACTTGTATTAAGAATTACGCAAATTTTTAAACCTGTGTTTAAAATTATGATGTAAGTAAAATCACATGGAGTATTTGTACAATGATGTTGTAAGTGTTTGGCAATCCCAGAATACATTTTATCTTTAAAAAAGTAATGATGTTACTTGGTAATGACATATGTTCATTCACATTTTATTTTATTTATTTATTTTTTTTCAGTTTTTGGTTGGGACTGAGTTTGAATCCACCACCTCCAGCATATGGGGCCAATGCCCTACTCCTTTGAGCCATAGGCATCACCCTATTCATTCACTTTTTATACGACAGCACGCTTATTCTCATTTATTTTCCTATAATAGTAAGGAGAGCTGAGTCTTTTCTTATTGTTCTCTCTAGTATGATACTGGAGATCTACAGAGTAAGTTGTGAATTTTATAACCACCACCACCAACAAAACAGTTAAAGAGGCCAGAAAAGGCTAGAGAACTAATATGCAAAAGGTTAAAAAATTAATAAACTACGGTGAGAAACAGGCTTGTGAGTAAATAAATAATGACTGGTCCAATTTCTGTTTCTGAAAAGGCTTCTAAGGATAAAGATCACACAATCCATGGCGAGTTAGGGCTGTTCTGCATTTCAGGCTGAACTAAAAAGAAAATACAGAGAAAGCTGAGCAGAGGAGACGTTGGAAATATTCACCGCAGATGTTCTAATAGGTTGATCCGGTCATTGTTTCAACCTTCACTTTCTTCTGGTGGGAAGTCTCAGGAACTGCATTCAGACTCCACGGAATATACTAAAGGGAAATTCGAACACAGATGTTTGTCTAATGACCCATCACAGTATGGGATTTACTGTAGAAATGGAGCGTTCATCATGCAATTCTTATGTTTATCAGTTTGTCATTCGTTCAGAGAGAAAATTCTGTTCAACCCCAAGTGGCAGCAAGTAAATCTAGACTTGAGAATTTTTATTTTTAGCTTCTTTCCCATCATCATACCTGCTCAATTTAGCCCAAGAACAGTGAAAAGGAGGGCAAGGGGAATTTGTCTGCATTGATTTCTAAGGGCTCATCTTTTCTGAGATACGATATTGATTAAGAAAGTTTCTGAACCATTTGGAATGCATTACTAAGTGGTGTTATAGAATACCTTTTCCTAAGAGGTTTAGGAACAGGGTTCAAAACCACTTCTCTTTGTATATCAGACAGGAGAGTCCTAATCAATGTTCCCAAAACCTTTGAAACTGTATACCAAAGTTTGTGAGAGGTATCCTTAGTGCATTATTCTGAAGAAAGGGTATTTATATAGCTTTTATTTGTGTCTTAGAGGGGCAAGAAAACCCACACAAGGACAACGGACTTTTGATGAAAACAGCCTTTACAATCCAATGACTGTATAAATATGTGTAAGTATTCAAGTTAGCAGAAAAATAAGTAAACTGGTGAGCAGAGAGGACCCGCTTGACTTCATGGGACTTTAAGAAAAATAAATATTTAGCAATAAAGATAGGTTTCCTTAGCACTCTCAACATCCTGGCAGATTTTTATAATTTAGGGAGGAATGTTATTTACTTCATTTACTGCAAAAGAAACATATAGAAATGCGTACTTTCTATTAAAAATCCCCTCTTACTTTCTTAGAATCCTTACAAAAAGTTGCTAATTTTCATTAGTGACTGATGGTGCCGACCAGGAAGGTGTTCTTCAACAGAGAAAGGGACAACAATAAAATGAAAGATGGGGTTTGTTTTCCTTCTGTGTTATTTTTAGAAATTTACTGAGCAGAGACCATTTTCTGATGAACACAAGGAAGGAATAGGGTCATGACATTATTAAAAGTGATTTATTTTGTCTTATTTACCTTGACCCAAAGTGCAAACTTTTATAAGCCTGCAGGGGAGGTATATATGTAAAAAACACTACAAGGTGAAACCCAGGTAGCTGAAATTCACACTTAGAAACTTTTGCATAAGATGGTACCAAAAAAGTTATTTTCATCCTAAGTTTGTCTACATTTATTAATTGTATTAGTGTAATCTCTCTTACATATAACTCCATTAGCTGGCTCACCTGATGGTAGAACCTATCAAATAATCGTTTGGTGTGCTTTAAAGCAGCCCGTCATATTCTTTCATAGAGTCTGAGATAAGAAAACTGAAGAGGAGAAATACTAAAGTATGTAAGTTTTCTTTTCCGCAACATTTTGACTTACATCATTTCTGAAATGCAAGCAAGCCCTTGGAATGCAATAACCCAGTCTCCTTGTGCTTCTTCAGACCTGATGCGTTGCATCTGTGGGTTGACTACTTTTACTTCCCTATAATTAACCTTACAGAAGTTGCAACATACAGTTGCTTGAATGTCTAGGGCAAATATGCTAATAAAGTTCAATGAGATGAAGTTTCCTACTCCAGGAAATCTAACATACCCTTTTTTCCTTTTTTTTTTTTTGAGACAGAGTCTTACCTGTTGCCCGGGTAGAGTGCTGTTGCATCATAGCTCACAGCAACCTAAAACACTTGGGCTCAAGTGATCTTCTTGTTTCAGCATCCTGAGCAGCTAGCTGGGACTACAGGTGCCTGCCACCAGGCTGGCCTATTTTTAGGGACTTCTGATTCAGGCTCCTCTCAAATTCCTGAGCTCAAGCAATCCACCTGCCTTGGCCTCCCAGGGTGGTAGGGTTACAGGCCTGAACCACCCACCATGCCTGGCCTGAATCTAACATACCTTTAGACAGTTTTCCCAGTATCTCGTATATTAGTGCCATTTACCAGAGCCCACACCATACTTTAATCAAATGATCAGATAACATCAAGAAAACTATTCAAGAATACTTGCTCAAAAATAATAAATCATGCCAGTGGATTCAGTAAAAATTCACTTCCGATTAATTTTATTTGTTCCATTATGCACAGTTCAAGGATATTTACAACATCAAGAATTATTCCTCATGCTTGAGAAAGATAGCAATTTAGGTGTTCAAAGGCACAAAAACAAGGGATGTGGTCTGCAGCCTCAAGTACATTATTTGCTAAATAATCCACTGCATGAGTAAATGTGATGTAGAGAACAAAGTTATAGCTGAATTGAAAAGGGATAGAAGGACTAAAAAGAAAGGGAGATACTCTAACAATAAAAAATGATGACAATTTGTTTTGATGGTGATGGAGAATGCCTTTTTCATGTTATCTACAACCAGCCACACTTTTTTTTTTATCACACTGAACACACGTTATTAGACATGCTTCCTGCCTGTCTCTCTGACCTTTTCTCCTACTACTTTCTCTCCATATTATTTTCCAAACATACGCACCTTCTTTATGAGAGTCACAAACTTACTTCATTCCCAGGTCAGGGTCTTTGCACCCGCTATAACCTCTGCCTAGAAAAGGCAGCCCCACATTTACCACCGGTTTTAACATAGTTGGCTCCTTTTCATAATTAATACCTTGGTTTACATTTTATATTATCTTTTTAGGGATTCTGAGAGGGCCACAGTTCTAAATTATGCTATTGATCTGCCCTGTGTCTGAATTTCTCTCCATCATATTACTTTCTTGTATATATGTGTATACACACACACACACACACACACACATATATCCTGTATATATATGTGTACACACACATATATCCTGTATATATATATACACACACACATATATCCTGTATACACACACACACACACACACACACACACATATATCCATAACCCATTACCCTCTTTTACTTTTTACAATAAATTTTCAACTAAAATTACAATGTACTTTATTATATTTATTTATTACTTCTTTGTTGGCTATATCAGCCCCAATAAGAATGTGAACTCCAGAAAGGCACAGCCAGGCCTGTTTTCTAGACCGTTCTCATCTCAATGCTTAAAATTGTGGTTGACTTGTAACAGACATCAAATAATATTAATACATTTTACTTACATATGATTGAGGAGGTCACTGAAGAAAAGGAAGTTTGATTTGACTTCTTCTATATTTTAAAGCTAAACACAATTCTAGTATTTCTATCATTTAAATAATCTTGTGGAATTTCATTTTTTTCAGTTTTGAATACCAGCCCCATGTCCCTCACTATTTCAACTTTCAGTGAGATTTTCACAAACGGAATTTATCAATATATAGAGGTGTTAAAGATATTGAATAGATCTCAAGAGCTAGAGAATCAAGGATAAACAAAGGAAGAAAACTGTCTACAGTCAGGATAAGCTTATGGAAAGGGAAAACAAGAAGGGGAGAACCTGCCAGGTTTGAATTATACTGGATCACAGCATTTGAGTAGCCGAATCAAGAGAGATAAGACTTCAAAGGAGAGAGAATATAAGGCTGGTTTAAGAGATTCTTCCAGGCTAGCACATTAAAATTTGACAAAGGTAACATTTGAATTGAAGCATAAAAATAGATCAAATTTAGGAAAGAAGATTTTCATACATAAAATGATCTGTGATTCGGGAACAGAAGTAGAAAAAACAACAACCCAACCCCCTTATGCACTCCTTAGAGTTCGGGCCTAGTTCAGACACACAGAAAAGCACACAGTAGCTACGCCCGGAATAATGGCCATACGCGCTCTTGCCCACCTCTACCATGAAACCTTTCCTAGTTCCTTTGACCCTGCTCATTCTTCTCCTCATTTCCCTTGGACTCATTTTTGCATCTTCCTGTGGGATTGACAGCACAGTTTATTCTGTTGGTTTAATTTATGAAAAGAGGGTTCTTGTTCAGAATCATAATGTTTATGTAGATACAGACTCTTTTTATATTGTCTCTGAAGAGGCCTGGGACTAACCATTCTATGCCAAGTGGACAAAGTCTCCCTCATCCTTTTGTACACGCCCCCCCCCCAACTCTGATCTCAGCACAGTACTTTTAACCAGGGTCCTAGAAAGCTCTTATTTACATTTCTACACACACAAGAACAAAGTTTCTAGTGATGCCTTTTTATATGTTTTATTTGTTGGTTTGTTTTTAAAGTTATGGTGCAACTCAGAGTATAAATCTTTTCTCTTTCTACGTGCTAATTGCATTAAATCTAATGTTTTTATGAACTTGTTTATGCTGAAGATATTTTCTCTCCATTAGAATGTTTTTTCTTTTTTTTTTTTTTTCTACCACTGGGAAACCGTTCTGATTCCCACCAGGGGAACTTGACCCTCACTGAGTTCTAATCTTTGCTAATATATTCTTCAAGGAATACCTTTCTAACCTTGACTCAAAAACCTATTATTTCTTGGTCTCCGTGGTTGTTTTCCACATTTATAGCCAGCATGTGTCAGAATGATATTGACATCTTAATGTGATTTTTCACCTTGACCACATCAGAAATGATGTATTTTTTAAATACAACCGGCGAAGTAGGTTCATTTTAATGACATAGCACCTTCAAACAAAGCTGTAAAACAAAACAAAGCTCTAGCAGATTACTTAAAAGCTGGTTAAAATTAACAGGCCCTGGGTCGTATAAAAGCTTGGCAACTATGCAGAAGCAATATGAAGATTTTGAAACAACATGATGTTTATATATAAAATGTGGTCCATCATTTTTCAGAGACTTCTTAAAGTTTAATTTTATATTCATTGACAAGTGGGGCACGATGAGCTGTTTTGATACACATATACATTGTGGAATGATTAAATAAAGGTAATTAGCCTATCGGTCATCTTAAATTTATCATTTTTGTGGTGAGAACATTTTAAATCCTCTCTTTCAGCTATTTTGAAATATAAAGTGCATTCTTATTAGCTACAGTCACCACGCTGTGTAATAGAACGTCCCGTTATTTCTCCTCTCTAAGTGAAACTTTGCACCACTTGACCAGAGCATCCCCTTTCCACATCCAACCTTCCTCTTCTCCGCAACCCTGTAACTTCTATTCTCTGCTTCTACAGCTTCAACTGTTTACGATTCCACATGTAAGTGAGATCACGTGATGTTTCTGTCTCCGTGTTTGGCACGTTACTTGTAACATCATGTCCACTAAGTAAGTTCACCCACATTATTGCAGAGGACAGAATTCTTGTCTTTTTACCGCTGAGCAATATTCCATTGTTGTGCGTATAGCATTTTAAAATCCATTCATCTGTTGATGGACTCTTAGAATGTCTCTATATCTTGGCTATTGTGAACAATACTCCAATAAAGACGGCAGTATAGACATCTTTTTGACGTATTAATTTCAATTCCTTTGGGTATATACCCAAAAGTGGGATTGCTGGATAATATGGTAATTCTATTTTTAATTTTTGAGGAATTTCTGTACTGTTTTCCTAAATAGCTGTACTAATTTACAGTATCACCCATAGTGTATAAGCTTTCTTTTTTTTCCCCCTCCACATCCTCACTAATATATTTTTGATAATAACTAATGTAACAGGGATGCCTGAGATGATATCTCATGATGGTTTTTACCATATATCATGATTAGTGGTATTGAGCATATTTTCAGCTGTCTATTGGCTACATATTTCAAAGTGTATATAGAAACAACACACTGTACCCCCTGATAGTATTAATGTACACAGCTATGATTTAATAAAAAAATAATTTGCCCATTTTTAAATAGAGTTATTTGTTTTCTTGTTATTGAGGAATTTGAATTCCGTATATACTTTGGATATTGGTGCCTAGTCAGACATGGTTTGCAAATACTTTGTCCCAGTCAGAGGGTTCTTGTTTTATTTCTTGTACAGAAGTTTTTTAGCTTAATGCCATCTCATTTGTCTATTTTTGTCTTTGTTGTTCTGCTTTAGGGTTATGTGCAAGAAATCAATGCCCAGACCAATCTCATACAGATTTTCTTCTATGTCTCTTTTATTAATTTTATGCATGTATATCATCTCATATATCAAATAATCATCACACATATACATACACGTGCATTATTTTATATTTTGTACTTAAATGTATAATTTGTTTTGAGTTGATTCTTATACAAAGGATAAGATGAGGTTTTTTTTTCATTTTTTTTGCATGTGAATATCTAATTCTTCCAACATTATTATTGAAGAGACTATTTTTTCTTTCCATTGTGTGTTCTTGGCACCTTTGTCAGAAGTTAGTTGACTTAGATCCATGGTTTTATTTCTGGGCACTGAATCCTCTTTCAGTGGTGATATATCTGTTTTTATATCAATACCATGCTGTTTTGAAAGCAGAAGGCAGAAAATAAAGATCAGAGCAGAAATAAATAACAGAAAAGATCAACCAGGTTAAAAGATTTTTAATGTAAACAAACTTGGCAAATCCTCAAGCTACACTAAAAAGCAAGTCTGAAATTAGAGATGAAAAGGAATGCCTTACAAATGATCATGTAGAAACAGAAAGGATCATAAAAGACAACTATGACAACTACGTGCTAATAAATGGGACTGCATAGAAGAAATAAGACAAATTCCCCAAAAATATATATAACCTACTGAGATTGAATGCCAATGAAATTAGAAATCTGCATAGATTAATCAGCAATTAAATCTTGCATCAAAGTATAGGACCAGGTAGCTTCAAAGCTGAATTCTAACGAATATTTGAAAACTAATGTTATCCCTTATCAAACTCTTTCAAAAAATTATAAAGGAAGAAATACTTCCAAGGCAGGACAAAGACAGTATAAGAAAAAAATTATTGGCCAATATCACTGATGAACATAGATACAAAAATTATCAGCAAAATGCTCCAGACTATATTCAGCATTAAATTAAAATGATTATTCACCCCAATCAAATGGGGTTTATCCCTGCAATGTAAATTTGGTTCCACATATGCAAATCAATAAATGTGATCCAAAATGTTAACAAAGTGAAGAACAAAATCTATACAATCATGTGAAAAGCACTTGAAAAGGTTCAGCATCCTTTTATGATTAAAAACTCAATAAATTAGATATGAAAAATGTTCTTCAACAGGAAAGAAGTGTGTATGAAAAGCCCTCAGTCAATATGATCCCCAGTGGTGAGTGGTAAATAGTTGGAGTCTTTTACTTTAAATCTGGAAAAAGAAAAGGATGCTTACTCAACATAGTACTGTTAAGTCTTACCTAGAACACATAGGAAAATAAAATTAAAATTCACCCAAATATCAAGGAAGAAATTGAATTGTCTCTATTTGTTAATGATATGATCTTACATAGAAAGCATTCCAAAGACTCTATCACAAACTGTTGGAACTGATAAATTCAATATTGATTCCACATATTAACACCAAACTACCTGAAAAATAAATTGAGAAAACAATTATATTTACAATATCATTAAGAATAAAATACTCAGGAGTAAATTTAAGCAAGGAAGTGAAATATCTGTATAGTAAAACACTATAAAAGATGACACAACAAATGGAAAGATACCTTGTCTTCATGAATTATAAGAATTAATATAATTTAATATGGTTAAAATGTCCTCAGTACACTAAGTGATCTATAGCTTCAGTGCAATATTTATCAAAATTTCACTGTTGTTCTTTACAGAAATAGAACATTTGTATAAAGTCACAAAAAGCCCCAAATAGCCAAAGCACTTTTGACCAAAATGGATGAAAGCTGAAGGCATCACACTTCCAGATTTCAAAATATATTACAAACCGATAGTGATCAAAACAGCATGACCCTTGCATTTGCACACACTCTAAAATTAAATTACCTATTTGAACAAAACCAAAATGTAATTGGCTCTAATTTTGGTCTACTACTTGTGGGTACTTAAAAAAAAAAAGGACACTCCTTGTATTATCTTAACCATCAGAAACATTTTATATATAATGCAAAGCATTTTATATATTTTATAAAATTAAAAAAATTTTGAAGATCCACTTTCACCATGATGGACCAGGGCATCATCAAATCTTCTCCCCCCAAACAACTATAAAGTGGGACACCATTGTCAGTTTAACATTTGAAGCCTCAGAAATCCACAAGTAACTTAGATCAAGCTGAGAAGTGTTTATGTGTGAAAACTTAAACTTCAGCAATAGCGGTGCCCTGTGAAGTTTATGGTAGTCTTGCCTGGAGCCGCTTTCTCCTCCCAGCTCTGTAGGCAACCAGTTTAACAAAACACAGGAGACTGCAAAAGTGAGATACCTTGCTGGAAGGGTTTCATGTGACTTACCAGGAATTTCACTTTCAAGAAGTCACCCAAGATAAATAAAAATATATTTCCACACAAAGACGTATATGTAAATATTCACAGAAGCATTATCTGTAATAGCTAAAAATCGAGACTATTTCAGTACAGTAAGCTCTCACTTAACATGACAGATTCTTGGAAACTGCGACTTAGGCACAAAAAACATAAAATGAAACCAATTTTTTCATAAACTAATTGATCTAAACAAGATTTATATGCTTAAGAAAAATCTCTGGTCATAAAATCATCACAGAACTTTGAATAAAAATTCAATCGCTTCTAATATTAAATATGGAAATAAATGTGTGCTATATATACTTTTAAAAATCAATATTAACAGGGGCAATAGTGATATGCTCAATTATTTTGGTTCAGGGTTCTCATGGGCCAGGTCCTTTCCTAGGAACTCAGGAGGAAAGGGAACCAAACCTTGACAGAATGTCATCTCATCACAGAGCACTCTCACCCCCACCCCACACTTTCTCAGACTGTGACCATAGGGACACAGCAGTGAACCTAACGCGTGTATCCTTGGGATGCAGGAGGACAGTGAACCACTTAAAGAAAACCTACATGACTGTGCAGAGAGTGTGCAAGCCCCACACAGATAATGGCAATGACTGGGAATCAGGGTTTTTTTTTTTTCCCCATCATTATTGTAACAAAACAACATTAAACGAAAAGATGTTATTTGAGGACCTTCTGTATTGCTGAGCTGATGAATAAATAAAAAGTATAATACAGCCGTATGATGGCATACTGTCCACCAATGAAAATGAGAGGAAATGAATAAATACACACGTGCTGGAACATGAGCATATCTCTAAAACATAACATTGAGTGAAAGAGCCAGACACAAAGGGGTCTCTAGAGCATTATTCAGGTTACATAAAATGCTCAGAAAAAGGCAAATTTAGACAGAATTTTCATCAAACTTTACTTTGTATTGGGGCCTGCATAGGAATTGCACAGGATTGGAGGAAAACTGTAGGAGTGATGATAAGGGGTTCTAAAATTGGACTGCGTGATAGTTACCCAACTCCATAAATAAATTTTAAACGTTATTGAATTATATGCTTCTAATGGCTGAATTTTATGATATGTAAATGCATCTCAATCAGGCTGTACAAAATAAATTAAGGTTGTATTCAGAAAATAATCAGTATGTTAATTTAAACAACAGAACTGTGTTGTGAAGCATTTATACACATAGTGATACTGGGAATAAAGTCAATAAACAAGAAAAACAATGAAACACACAATTGTGAAAAAACTGATGTCATGTGATTCCTCACTATAAAACAAAACATAACTTACTCAGACAACCTTTATTTTATGTGCTATGTAAAGTGATAAAAGGTTTAATTAGCTAGGTTTACTTCATTGCAATAATCTTAAATTATTTCAGCTATAGTTAGAAAAAAATGGCATAAAATATTTGCTTGTTATAAAATTACAGTTATAGTATTTGAGGACGTTTTCCCCCAAAGATAATGTTTATAAACATGTATAACTAACTTGAAGATCACGATGCAAATATTAAGTCCTTCAAATTTGTCAAAATTTATTTTGCTGATAGGGGAATCATACTGATTGTGGCTTAAGGTAAATGCTTTCTAGACAAAGAATCAGAGACTACAGAACATTTCTCTCACCTTCTCCAAAATTCCTATTTCTTTGTTATTTAGAATATTGTTTGGGTTGAGTGATAATGGTTGTCACAGTGTAATACATCATGTCACAAAATTTAGTGAAATACAGCTCATATCCTTTTTTATGGAAGAAAAGGCTTCCTCCACAGTATCTCACGTTGTTAATTATCTCAGTGTTTTGCAATTTTAAGCATTTTATTTTTGAAATTTGGAATATTTTGAACACAGAGATACTCAGCTTATTCTTTGCTTCTTTAAATGTGATCAGGTGCTCACTGGAAAGCTATCCAGTTTTCTTAAAGTATAAGAACCCTACGAAAACTCTAAAATAAGTTTTGCAGAATCAGAGAGGGAACTCATTCACAAATTATACGCAAATTATTTATTTCAAAAATTGATAAAGCTTAAATACTCTATTTTAACAGTAATTACAATGATTGGAATGATTCCAAATAAACGACCTTAGAACATGCAAATACTCGGTTTGAATGTGAGAGGTTATGATCCGCGGATAGTATGGAGGCTGTGTCAAAGCCCTCTGTTTCCAAGTCCATTGCAATGTGACTTGGAGTGTCTGCCAGTCAGCCTTTTAAAATTAGACAAACTTTTGGGGTTAGCAACTTTTGTGAGGTCCTTTGGCCAATAGAATGCCAGCGGGCCAGTTGTGGCTCTTTGCTTCAAGAGACGTTGTATGCTTCATCTCCACCATTGCCTTGGGAAACCTGCCTGAGTCGCATGTTGAGAGGTAAATAACCACGCTGAGCAGATGCTTGTCGTTCTCTTTAGAGAATATTCCAGGCAAAGTAGCACCCACATGACCAGTCAGCTGAATGCAGATCTATCCTCTGTTTGAGTTTTTCATCAGAATCAGCCCTGTAGAGATCAGAAGATTCAGCACAGACAGACAGAGAAAGGAGAGATTTTTGAGAAATAATAAATGGGGATTATTGTAGCCAAATTAAGTTTATAGTAAGTTTCTTATGCGTGTTATTGTGACAGCAGGTGCCTGACACAGAGGGATGCATTCTTTGTTCTTATTTTTATAAATAAGCAAAGAGAATATGCAGGTAAGAGTTAATATGGAAAATGTAAGAAAATGCACAATAAAATTGATGGAAAACATTCTGTGACGGGCTACAAATTGGGTCCAAAAAGTGGTGTGCACATCCTAATCTCCCAAATTTATGCTGTTACTTTAGTCGGACAGAAAGGTCTTTGCAGATGTGATTAAGTTCAGGATCCTGAGATGAGGATATTTTTCTGGATAATCCAGGTTGGCTTTAAATCCAATGACATGTGTTCTTATAAAAGACGCCAAAGAAGACAGACAGAAGGAGAAGTCACTGTGAGGACAGTGCTTGAGATTGTCATGAAGCAGACGCCTGTGAAAGCTACAGTGTGACACGGATTCTCTGCTAAAGTCTTTGTACGGCGTGCGGCCCTGTTACAACCTTAATTGTAGACTCTGGCTTCCAGAACTGTGAAGGAATCTTTGTACTGTTTTAAGTCTCTGGGTTTGTGGTAATTGGGTTAAACAATTAACCCAATAAACAGCCCTAGGAAATTCATATAGATACCAAGAAGTAATATGTAAAAAAAAAAAAAAAAGATTTTAGATTACATGGTAAATAATAATTAAGAATAATTTACTTATATCTATATGAAGTATTAACCCACAGGCTGATAATCCAGTTGACATTAAGAAGTGAATCACATAACACATTAACAATTAAATCCTTTTTTAAAAATAATTTTAAACAACAGAAATTTATTTCTCATAATTCTGGAGCCCAGAAAGTCCAATGTAAAGGCTCCTGCAGAATAATTAAATTCTTACTAATTTCACATGAAATACCACATGCAGATTTATAAATCTTACAAAATGCAACTGTAAGAGAGACATCTATACAAAGAGGTAATGAATGTACTCGGTTTAAAGACTGTGAGAATTATTCTCAGACAAAATGATCTTGTAATACGTGAATACCGTACATACTCATTGATGTGTCTCAGGTTGACAATACAATTGGCCCTCTCTATCCATTCATGGATTCAACCAACCCTAGATCAAAAATATTATAAAAATATAATAAAGATAAGAATAAATAAATAATACAAAATAATATAAACATCAGAAACGAGCAAGACACTTGGTGTCAAATATCACACGCTCTTACAAGTAGGTGCTGTCCAATGTGTCCGCGTGGATGTGAAGAGGACAGTGATTGACATGGAAGGGTGAGGGGGTGGGGTGAAAGGAAAGATGAGAAATTACTTAACTGGTACAGGGGATGTTACTTGGTTGATGGGTACCCTAAATCATTGATTTGATCACTGTGCAATCTGTGCATGTAAGGAAATTGAGGTTGTACCCCATGACCCTATGCAAATTTAAAAAGGAAACAAACTTTTCTAAACTACCATTGATAAAAAAATTATATTTTAACCAAGAAAACTCAGAGAAAGACTGAATTATCTTTCTCTTCTTTCTATAGAAAATCATATTACAAAATAAACGTCATATGAAGAAAATACATATTATCGCATACATCATCAAAAACAAAAACTAAAAAATATATTACAGTGATCCAGCAGGAATGCTGATTAAAAAGATTTTATTGATTGATTGACTGATTGATTGAGATGAAGTCTCACTATGTTGCCCTCAGTAGAGTGCTATGGTGTCACGGCTCACAGCAACCTCAAACTCTTGGGCTTAAGCAGTTGTCTTGCCTCAGCCTCCAGAGTAGCTGGGACTATCAGCGCCTGACACAATGCCTGGCTATTTGGGTTTTTTTTTTTTTGGTTGCAGTTGTCATTGTTGTTTAGTAGGCCTAGGCAGGGCTTGAACCCGACTGCTTCGTTGCATGTGGCCAGTGTCCTACTCACTGACCTACAGGTGCCGAGCCAAAAAAAAAATTATTTTTGAATATTTATTGTGGTATTTATTAAAAAAAGAAAATTTATACTCTCTTGCAATTTGTTTGTCTAATTCTAAATAATCATGTACTTTAGTATCTATGTCTTTATTCATAATTTTTAATTAAGGGGGAAGAATTTTCTCTTTTAATTTGTATAAGCATTATGCCCTACAAAAAAATTGATCTGCCCTTGCCCGTAACCACATTCTTACATCTATGATGCTGTTTGTGTTGTCCATACTAGCATTTGAAAACAATCAGTGTACGATTTGCGAGGTCCTGATCTCTACCACTAGAGGAAGACTGAAGCTTTCTTCTCTTTTCCAAAGGTCCAAGTTTCTCTCATCTCTTCACTGTAGGTCAGCATTGTTTGCTAGCATTGGACAGTCCTATTGGGACTGCGTTTGCTTCTCTGCTTACATAGTCTTTGAAAAGCGAAATTCTCTTACCTCTCCACTTGTACAAAGGGATTTGCTCAAAGCTCAACTTCCTTCTTTCAGGGAAAAGAAAAAAATTAACCTCTCCTTTCTTCTATTGTGTCTCCTACCGATGAAAAAAATCAAAGTGTGCCAAAATCTTTGGTGAAAAATGTGCCAACACCCAAGGTATTGAATTAACCAAGTACTAGTTTGGCCTAGACTGAACCTTAGAACACTTCCCCTGACCGCTTCTCCATCACCCCGTTCCTTTTCTTACCACCTCCGTAACTTTGAATTTGAATCCCAGGTTGTAGAAAATATCAATGTTGTTAGTAGTACAATCTGGAGTTGATGAGAGCGATTTCAAGTCCCATATTTATATTTCTGCCTCTTTAAGGAAATTAAAAATAAATTCCATGTTTTGCCTACGACAACTAAAATCACCTGCCATCCATACCCTTCCTGTACATACCTGCGCCACTGGCCTGTGCCAGCTGTTACAAGTTTTGTCTCGTGGTTTTGGTCGACATTGCTGCTGACGTGTGGCTCCCCTTTCTCTACTCCTTTCTCAGAGGCCCAGAGGCTCTACTGATCCTGGCACTGCCCATCTTCCATAGCAGCCTTAGTTTCATTGCTACTTTTCAGAGTTTTCTCTTGGAAACTCTTATTGTCACACAGATTTCCATGTCAAGAGATTTATCTCCTTCCCTGGGTAAGTGATATTTGAGTATCAACACAACATACATCAGAATATATTCTTTAATATGTTCTTCTTAATCATTAATAAAGCTTGTATTTACATTCTCATCTCAGGTGAGTTTCCCTATCTTTTACCCATAGACATTATCTAAGGCACGGTGGATCACACCTGTAATCCTAGCCTTCTTGATGGCCGAGGTGGATGGATCTCCTGAGCTCACAGGTTCGAGACCAGCCTGAGCCAGAGTGAAACCTGGTCTTTCAAAACAGTCGGGTGTTGTAGCAGGTACCAGTAGTAGGCAAGAGAATTGCTTAAGCCCCAGATTTAGAGGTTGATGCCATGGCACTCTATCAGGGTAACAAAGTGAGTCAGGGAGAGAGAAAGGGAGGGAGGGAGGGAGAGAGGAGTAGGAGGAGAGGGAGAGAGAGAGAGAGAAAGAGAGAGAGAGAGGGAGAGAAAATAATTATTTAAGGGTAGAGAGGTTCTTGCCTAGCTCTAACATTTATTTAATAGATTTTTGCCTCAAGAACTAACCCTCTATTTTTCTGTTTTTTTTTTTCTTAAAGGAAGCACATCTTGTGTTCATGTACACAAAAGTTTTAAGGGCCAATCCATGTATACCAATGGAAATATAGAATAGTGTCTTTACTGCAGCCAGGAAAGTAGTGTGTACGTACATCCTTTGAAAATAGCATCTGTGCTTTTTTAATTTTTTCCTCTGTGTAAACTATTATGTTGTCTTACATGTATCATCTGTAACATACATAAAACATGCATGTGCATCATGTGCATGTGTGCATCATGTATACATAGTATGCAATTTTAGTCACTCATTTACATGCACTCACACAAACACACACATGATTGGGTAGAACATCTCACATGACTATACATTTTTTTCATTCAGTCAAGAAAGGCAACTCAAATACCATGGAAATCTTCAATGACAGCCTCTATACTTTTTCTCACCTCGTTTAAGCCTTCAAGTAATTCACTATTTAAAATCACCCATATTCTGTATGAGAAGAGATCCTCGATATTTATTAAATATTCTATAGTTAATTTGTCTAACTCACTATGAAATAAATTACATCAAAATCACATGAGGTAGATGAAAAATGATTGGAAGAAATCATGTTATAAAAAGACACTTAGGAGATTATTTTTAAAATGAACAATAACGTTTCTTTTAGATTTTTACAGATAAATAACATCTTAATTGAAGAAATTCAGGACATGGAGTGGTACAAAGAAAACATAAATAATACCTAAAATCTCACTTCATGGAGGAGCCCCGGTTAAATTCTTCCTCCTCACGGATCTTTGTCTACGTAAACAAATGTGTACACATATGAAATCACACTGAACCTTCATCCTTTTGTAACCAGATTTCCCATTTCTTTGTTTTTAAAATTTTAATATATTTAATGTATGATGAACTTTTCCCCAGCTAATACATATGTAATATTCTTCAAATCCGCGACCTTTCAAAATAATGCTGTGGATTTGTTGCTGTTGCTGTTAATAAAACACATAATTACCATGTGGATATAAATAATGAATGGGAAAAGGCCAAAGACGTAGATAATTGCAATGTTATTTTGTTGAGATATGGTTATCATATTTCATTTTTCCTTCAATGACTAATTCTTTAATTGTAAACGTATAACTGAGATTTTAACTCTGAATTTCAAACCACGTAGATTCCTGGGAGCCACATTTCATAAAAGCAAATTGATGTCCAATACATGGCAAATCTAATGGTTTATAATTTTTTTTTTTTTTTTTGCAGTTTTTGGCTGGGGCCGGGTTTGAACCTACCACCTCCTGTATATGGGGCTGGCACCCTCTCCTTTGAGCCACAGGTGCCACCCCTTGTTTATAAATTTTAAATCATTATAAACCTCCGAGGTAATGGTCGTGTATGGGTAACAATCATGACGGAAAACTTCAGAAGTCATGTTTCCGCATGTTTTGCAGAACCAAATGACTATTTTGAGTGCAGGATCAATGTATTTGACAGTAATATCAGAATCACAAAGGATTTTTTTTTTTTTTTTACTGGTTCTACACATTATTTTTTTTTAATTTTTTTTAATTGAATGTTAACTATGTACATTAATGCACTTCTAGGGTACAGTGTGGGGTTTTCACATGCAATCTGAAATACTTCCATCAAACTGGTCAACACAGCCTTCATGTCATTTTCTCAGTTATTGCTTTAAAACGTTCACATTTGTCTTATAGGGGCTAAGAGGATTTTTAAAATGCACATTAA
>CAUYTI010073575.1:0-10895 GCA_963575145.1 Galago senegalensis | reverse complement strand
GGCAGGTTATACCAAAGGAAGAAGCTTGGCTAAGAAAGGCGGCCTTGTTAGGTAATCAAACTAACAGGCAGCAGCTACAAGACTATTAGAGATGTCTGGACTTCTCCTGTCTTATTATTATTATTATTATTATTATTTTTTTTTTTTTGAGACAGATCCACAAGCTGTCCCCCAGGGTAGAGTGCTGTGGCATTACAGCTCACAGCAAACTCCAACTCCTGGGCTCAAGCGAGTCTCCTGCCTCCGCCTCCCAAGTAGCTGGGACCACAGGCGCCCGCCACAACGCCCGGCTATTTTTTGGTTGCAGCCATCATTGTTGTTTGGCAGGTCCCGGCTGGGGATTCTTAGGTGTAGTGGCTGGCGCCTTAGCCGGTTGAGCTATAGGTGCCAAGCCTCTCACATTGTTTTTATAGCTTCCTCAGCCACATGGCATCCTTAGACATCATAGTTTGGTCTTATCTATTAAAAAATAATCAGTGGGTTTTCTAAGTTTCTTTTAATATACAGGTCCTGTTCATTCCTTTCTTGTTAGAGGATTTGGATCATCTGATATGTTGAATTTCTCACGGCCTGGATTTGTATAGCTGACGTGCCTCAGTTCCTGTATTTCTTGCAGGATTCTTGCAAAGATTGCCTGCTAGATTCAGAGGCTTGATAAGACTCAAGTTCAGTCCCTCTGGCAGGACCACAAGTAGGATTGAATTCTTTCATCTAGAGGTCTAGAATGTCTGGCTTTTTTCTCTCTTTTTAAAAAATTTTTATATTTTCAATATCATCACATTACATCACACATATTGGGGCTTGCCTTGAGAGAGGATACTTAGAAAATACAAAGTCTAGGCTCGGCGCCTATAGCTCAACCGGCTAAGGCGCCAGCCTCGTACACCTAAGGTGGCGGGTTCGAATCCCCAGCCCGGACCTGCCAAACAACAATGACGGCTGCAACCAAAAAAAAAAAAATAGCCGGGCGTTGTGGCAGGCGCATGTGGTCCCAGCTACTTGGGAGGCGGAGGCAAGAGACTCGCTTGAGCCCAGGAGTTGGAGTTTGCTGTGAGCTGTAATGCCACGGCACTCTACCCAGGGGGACAGCTTGAGGCTCTGTCTCAAAAAAAAAAAAAAAAAAAGAAAATACAAAGTCTAGAAAAACAAAGGATTTCTCACAGAAGCCCAAGGACACACCTGCAAGGTCTTCTCCATGGGAACCCAGCTCTTAAGAATTTGTAAAACTGGCTCTGCGCCTGTAGCTCAGTGGTTAGGGCACTAGCCACATACACTGATTCTTGGATTTGAGCTGGACTGGGCCTGCTAAACAACAATGAGAACTGCAACCAGAAAAAAAAAATAGCTGGGCATTCTGGCAGGCACCTGTTGTCCCAGCTACTTGGGAGGCTGAGGCAAGAGAATTACTTGAGCCCAAGAGTTTGAGGTTGCTGTGAACTGTGATGCCACAGCACTCTGCTGAGGGCAACATAATAAGACTTTATCTCCAAAAAAAAAAAAAAAAAAGAATTCATTAAACTTAGCTTCCTGGTTCCTTGAAACTAACATTGCTGCTTGCTTCTGCTTCTATAAACCTGCATATACTTTGACACCTCCAGTGAGAGGCAATGTGGTAATTCCTTTGTCCATCTACCTGTGAGCCCAATAAAAGGACAAGTACAGAGGTGACTGGGGAGCTTGGCCATTTTGGATGCTAGTCTGCCACAGTTCCACCAGCTAAAACAAAACCTCTTCCTCTTCTATCACTGGTGTTCAGGTGACTCTCTGCTTTCTCTCCACTGTACCTAGATTCCTGCAACAGCCTCAGTGCTTTATTGTTGTTTATATTTTGTTTTTGAGACAGACTCTCCCTCTGTCATCCTGAGTAGAGTGCTGTAGCATCATCATAGCTCACAGCAACCTCAAACTCATGTGTTCCAGTGATCTCTCTTGCCTCAGCCTCCTGAGTAGCTGGGACTACAGGTGCCTGGCTAGTTTTTGTTTTTGTTTCCTATTTTTTTCTTTAGTGGACATGGGGTCTCACAGTTGCTCAGGCTGGTTCTGAACTCCTGAGCTCAAGCAGTCCACTGCCTTGGCCTTCTAAAGTGACAACTGCAACAACAACAACAACAAAAATAGCCGGATGTGGCAGGTGTCTATAACCCCAGCTACTTGGGAGGCTGAGGCTGAGGCAAGAGAATCACTTAAGCCCAAGAGTTTGAGGTTGCTGTGAGCTATGATGCTATGGCACTCTACCAAGGGCAACAGAGTAAAATTCTGTCTAAAAAAAAACAAACAAAAAACCCAACTCCATCCCTACCTACTGCCATCTTCTTAGAATCTGTACGGGCCAGGTGTAGTAATCATGCCTATAATCCCAACACTCTAGGAGGCCAAGGCAGGGTGGATTGCTTGAACTCAGGAGTTCAAGACCAGCCTGAGCAAGAGAGAGACTCCATCTTTACTAAAAATAGAAAAATTATCTGGATGTCATGGGGGGCACCTGTAGTCCCACTTACTCAGGAGGCTGAGGCAGGAGGATCACTTGAGCCCAGGAGTTTGAGGTTGCTGTGAGTTATGGTGCACTAGCACTCTACAAAGGGTGACAAACTGAGACTTTATTATCCCCACAAAAAAGAATCCTCCTTATGGACTTACACTCATACACAACCTGGTTTGGCCACTCATTAAGAAGCATATCAAATGGCTTAGTGCCTGTGGCTCAAGTGGCTAAGGCACCAGCCACATACACCTAAGGTGGCAGGTTTGAATCCAGCCCGGGCCTGCCAAACAACAATGATGGCTGCAACCAAAAAATAGCTGGGCATTGTGGCAGGCGCCTGTGGTCCCAGCTACTTGGGAGGAGGAGGCAGGAGACTCGCTTGAGCCCAGGTGTTGGAGGTTGCTGTGAGCTGTGATGTTACAGCACTCTACCCAGGGGGACAGCTTGAGGCTCTGTCTCAAAAAAAAAAGAAGCATATCAAACAAGCATTTTTTGCAGCTTATTGGTTTATGGGGTTTATAATTTTAATTTCTCAGAGATCTAATTTATTTATTTATTTTTATTTATTTATTTTTTTGAGACAGAGCCTCAAGCTGTCCCCTTGGGTAAAGTGCCATGGCATTACAGCTCACAGCAACCTCCAACTCCTGGGCTCAAGCGAGTCTCTTGCCTCCGCCTCCCAAGTAGCTGGGACCACATGCGCCTGCCACAACGCCCGGCTATTTTTTTTTGGTTGCAGCCATCATTGTTGTTTGGCGGGTCTGGGCAGGGGATTCGAACCTGCCACCTTAGGTGTACGTGGTTGGCGTCTTAGCCGGTTGAGCTATAGGCACTGAGCCCAGAGATCTAATTTAGTTTTTTCTACCAATGATACTTGTAACAGATCCTATTATCAGAATGATCTGACTTAAGCTTCTAGGTCCCTTACTCAAGTCACCAGGGGCAATATGCAGGGGAATCCTTGCTATAGTGTATTGTCGGGGGTTGGGATCCTGAGGGCTGAGTGAACAATGCTTGACCTGGGCAGTTTAAAAACATGGCACTTGGCTGCATTAGCAGCCTAAGGTATTCCTAACATGATGTGCTTCTCATTGGGAATAGAGGCTAAATTAAGGTCACTGGTAAAGGGGAATTAAAGCATGATTCCTACAATAGCTCAGTCTGAAACAATTGATGTCACTGTTCTGGAATAGATTCCCTTCACAACTCTTGAGTTTTTTTGAATCCTATTCCACTTCTGATAGAAGATAAAGACTTTCTCCCCCAGAAAAAGGCATATTTTCACAGAATTTTGTACACAATATTAAGTGTGTAAGGGTCATCTGATACTCATCCTTGAATTTTAAGAATTCCTGCACTAACATATTTGTCAAAAGCATGTCTTCATGCCTTCATGTGTATGATGGGTTGTTCATAGTAGAGAGCAGGTAAGGTGACCATCTTTGGGGCTGTGACAGGTTTACTCCAGTTTAAAGACAGACCTCCAAGTCATATTGCAGCAAAGACTAGTTTGCTCCTCTAGGAGGCAAGCTGACAACTGTGGGTGCACAGGCTTGACTTCATGCCAGGCTCTGGACCATGGGGGAGCAGAACACTCTGTGTATCACCTCTGAAGTAGCCACATATTTTTGACTATGAACAAACGGATATACCTACTTCTCTTGCTTTCCCTGCCTGGCACTTTGCAGACTCAGCGAAACAAGACAGACTTTAGATTTTACTTACAGCCTTAAGGTTCTTGGGCCTGCCAGGAAGTGACAATTTTGTACTCAGTCACTGTAAGCCTGAGGATTCTTTTTATGTTTTTAATGGTGAAAAGATATATATTTAGAATGAGCCAGCCGAACTCAGTTTAGATGATCCCAATTTTGTTGGCAACATCCAATCATTGTAATCAGGAGCCAGTTGAACCTGGGCCTTTTTGCTCCATCAGGCCTCATCAGGGTTAACCCTGGCACATCAATGTCAAGGAGCTTCTTCACAGCTCATTTGGTCTGGTGTGTAGAGGCACCTGCAATGGATGCTAGTGTGCCGTTCTCTTCTTTCTTCTTCATGACAGATGCACTGATCCAGGAGAACTTTTTTTTTTTTTTTTTGAGACAGAGTCTCACTATGTTGCCCTCAATAGAGTGATGTACCATCACAGCTCACAGCAACCTCAAACTCCTGGGCTTAAACAATTCTCTTGCCTCAGCCTCCCAAGTAGCTGGGACTACAGGTGCCTGCCACAATGCCTGGCTATTTTTTGGTTGCACTTGTCATTGTTGTTTAGGCCTGGGCTAGGTTTGAACCCGCCAGCCTTGGTGCGTGTGGCCAGCTCTGGAACCACTGTGCTCTGGGGGCCACGCCATGGTCAAGGAGAACTTGATAGCAGAGTGGCCTGGCTTGTTTCTCCCAGGGGCACTATTTTGAGGATCCTGGGGCTGCTCCTAGAGCAACAGTGTTATGGGCCACCAGAAGGTGGGTGACGTGAAGATCTTCTTTGGGGTTATGGACACCTTTCAGCACTTCTTGTCCTTCAAAGCCTTTGCATTGGCTTTGGCTTTGGGAGGGGCAGAAACTTCCTTCTGTACCTTTGGCACCACCTTGTGAAAAGTGTCCAGGCTAGAAATACTTAGACAGGCGTTTTGTGTACATTGTTAAATATGACATTTCACTCAAAGCCTTGGTAATACAACCAGTATTTCCAATTCTACCCTACTTATAAAGAGCAGATTTTTATTGCACTTATATAAACACAAATAAGAATACTCACAAACGATTTCTGAATTTTGGAGAAATCAAGTAAGGAGAAAAGGCAAATTCTACCATCTTTGTGCACAAAAGTATACTTTATTAAATTGTTCAAATTATAGATAGGTTATGAGAGAAAAATTCCTTAAATATGGAAATAGAACTTTTTGAAGTAAAGTGCCAATGTTTTAAATAAAAGTCATTAAAACATTATCTTCAGCAATTGCCTAATTTCCTGTAATGTAATTAATTTTTATTTTGCTCGATCTTGATTTCTAGTTTTATGAAGCCATCAGTTCCCTTATTAGAGTTCTATAAATTTTTATTTTGTTAATTGATTTTAAAGTAATCAGAAATCCGTGTTCAAGAGTACTACCAGGCGTGGTGGTTCATGCGTGTGATCCTAGGACTCTGGGAGCCTGAGGCAGGTGGACTGCTTGAGCTCAGGAGTTCAGAACCAGCCTGAGCAATTGCAAGACCTGGTCTCTACTAAAAAAAATAGAAAAATTAAAACTAGTCAAGCGTGGTGGCAGGCACCTGTAGTCCTAGCTACTCAGGGAGAGGCTGAGGAAAGAGGATTGTTTGAGCCCAAGAATTTGAGGTTGCTGTGAGCTATGATGCCATAGTACTTTACCGAGGGCAAAAAAATAAGACTCTGTCTCAAAAAAAAAAAAAAAGAAAAAGAAAGAAAGAAAAGAGTATTTGTTAGAGTCGTTTTCCATCAAAAGGAATTCTGGACTATAGATAATCACAAATGTTTGTACTTTTGCAGTTTTTTTTTTTTTTGACCAGGGTTGGGTTGAACCCACCACCTCTGGTATATGGGGCCGGTGCCCTACTCCTTGAGCCACAGGCACTGCCCCATGTTTTTAGAGAAGAATTCAAAACATAGCTGATGAAAGTTCACAATTGGCAGGGAAATCGAGTTGTTTCTATCACGTGTAGCATTTTAATATAACAGCCAGAATCATGGCGGACAGTATCACATCAGGATCATTAAACTTTTATAAATTTTATGTAATCTTTAGAATTATCACATGAGCCAGGTGTGGTGGCTCACACCTGTAGTCTCAGCACTATGGGAGGCTGAGGAGGGAGAATCGTTTGAGCTCAAGAGTTTGAGACTCACCTGAGCGAGAGTGAGACCCCCCGACTCATGAAAAAAATGGAAAAACCCAGCTGGGCACTGAGGTGAGGGCCTGTAATCCCAGTGGCTTCCAGAGGCTGAGGCAGTGAGATGCCCACAAGCCGGAGTCTGAGGTTGCAGTGAGCTACCAAGCCACTGCGCTCTGCTCAGGGGCGTAGGGTGGGACTCTGTCTCAACAATAACAACAACAACAAAATTATCACATGAATAATATGACCATACAAATGTGATTTTAGAAAAGATTTAACATAATCAAAATTATGATTGTTATATTTGATTTTTATGGATCAATTTAATTTTTGGAACACTCATATGAATAACATACCCATAAATAAAACTGAAAGATTTAGTAGTATCATTTGACAATGCCACCCCAACAATTTATCAAGTAATTTTAGGCTTGGTGCTCATAGACAGTGGTTACAGCACTAGCCACATACGCCAAGGCTGGCAGGTTCAAACTTGGCCAGGGCCAGCGAAACAACAATGACAACTGCAACAAAAAATAGCCAGGCCTTGTGGTGGGCACCTGTAGTCCCAGCTACTTAGGAGGCTGAGGCAGGAGAATCACTTAAGCCCAAGAGTTGGAGGTTGCTGTGAGCTGTGACGCCACAGCACTCCACCTAGGGCAACATAGTGAGGCTCTGTCTCAAGAAAAAAAAAAGTAATTTTAATCATTTAAGGCTGGGTGTGGTGCCTTACACCTGTAATCCTGGCACTCTGGGAGGCTGAAGCAGAAGAATCATTTGAGGTCAGGAGTTTGAGAGTAGGCTGAGCAAGAAGGAAACCCTGTCTCTACCAGAAACAGAAAACCATTGGGTGTGGCGCTGCCTGTAGTTCCAGTTACTAGGAAGGCTGAGGCAGGAGGATCACGTAAGCCCAAGAGTTGAGGTTTCTGGGAGCTATCCTGATGAGACGGCACTCTAGAGAGAAATCTTGGATTAGCTGTCACATATCAGTATTTTATAGATAAGAACCATTCATAAGGCTCGGTGCCCATAGCACAGTGGTTACAGTGCCAGCCACATACATAGAGGGTGGCAGGTTTGAAGCCTGCCTGGGCCACCTAAACAACAATGACAACTGCAACAAAAAATAGCTGGGTGTTGTAGCAACACCTGTAGTCCCAGCTACTTGGTAGGATGAGGCAAGAGAATCTCTTAAGCATAAGAGTTTGAGGTTGCTGTGAGCTGTGACACCACAGCACTCTACCGAGGGTGATATAGTGAGACTCTGTCTCCAAAAAAAAAAAAAAGGAATCATCTGTAATTTTTTTTTTTTTAAGAGACAGAGTCTTACCTTATTGCCCTCCGTAGAGTGCTGTAGCATCACACAGCTCACAGCAACCTCCAGCTCTTGGGCTTAGGCGATTCTCTTGCCTTCGCCTCCTGAGTAGCTGGGACTACAGGCACCTGCCATAAGGCCTGGCTATTTTTTTGTTGTAGGTTTGGCTAGGGCTGGGTTTGAACCTGCCACCCTCTGTATATGGGGCCAGTGCCCTACTCACTGAGCCACAGGTGCCGCCCAGAACCATTTATAATTTTTAGAAACATGTTTCCCTCTAATACAAATTTCTTTGGAAGTGACTCAGATGTAGAGGACTTAATATAGCCACGCATGAGTACTTTCTCCTCCTCCTCCTCTGCTTCTACGACAAAGACACAAAGGATCTGGTTAGCCCCCCTCACACACACACACACACACACACACACACACACACACACACAGAAGTTCTCACCAAACTTTCCAGGTAAGCTGCAGAATTTGCCCAGCCCCATATAAAAGGGGTCTCTAATTACCCCCAGGCACAGACATCACCTTGGCACTGCCCAGGTGAGTCACCCTTTGTAGGGCAGTGGTGGACTCAATCAAGTCACAAAGCCAGATGTAGAGCAATAGCTAAAGTTTATTTGGCACCCATTGAAGGCGGGCTGAGACTGAACAGGCATCAGCCTGGAAGGGCAAGAGTGCTGGGCTTTTAAAGGTTTTAGGGAGGATAGGAGGGGGAAAGTGTTACTTTGGTGTACTAGTGACTGTGGCTAGGTAAGGTTCCATCTGGCTTCCCACTGAGACAGTTCTGTTCCTTTATGGTTTAGACCCCCTGGGGCCATTGTGTTAACTAGTTGCTCCTTCCTTGTGGCTGGGTTCCAGAAGGATGTGGTTTCAGCTGAGGACACTGAACGGCCAAGATGAGTGCCTTATGCTCAGAATGGAGTGGCCTGTGCTTGCTCTGTTTTGGGAGTTCCTCTGACCAACCTATTACCCTCCCCTTTCAATAAATCTGCCCTGAACATCTCTGCTCTGGTCTCTAGGTACCACCGCTTACACCTTTCACCAGACATTTGATGAGTACCTATTATTTAATTTAATATAACTTTAAGATTTCCAATTACGAGAAAAGTTTATTTATCAAATTTTACCCTATTTATTTTTCCCTAAATTATTTCACCTAGATTACTTTTGACAACTGAGATATTAGACATACCTAGTTGTCATTTGAAATTATTTCCTTTTTAACGATTTTGTAGCCTGTGTATTAACGATTTATTAACGATTTTGTAGCCTGTGTATATCAGGTGTTCACCTAAGAACCTTAAAGTTAAACATGTGGATATTTTGCTGATAACACAGAAGTTACAGCTATTTTCATTAAACCAGTTGTCAGGTTATCAGCTGTCTATGTTTTCAGTTCTTGGTGTGCTCTTAGCTGAAGAATGACCAGACCCACCAAAAGCAAGGTAAGCGTGAAACGAGGTTTATAGAGGGAGAGATAAGTTTACAGAGCAAGATATGTTTGCCACAGATGGTGAATGGGTCCCTTGTGGTAACTAAAGGCTCTGGTAATGGTTTGGGGTCTTGTTTTATAGTGTATGGTCTGAGCCCTCCTTATGATTCAGATGTCACCAGGGAACCATTCTGATGGACAGTTATTACCTGATAATTAGTGTTAGGTTACTCTAGGTCACATTACACAGCCTCCCTGCCTGGGCTGCCTGGCCTGTGGCCTGCGGGAGTCCCTGCTGCTTCTGCAGATTAACAGGGGTTCCTCCTTCTCCCAGGTGGGTGGTATTAAGGTGAGGTGGCACCAAGATGGTCACCCTTGCCCTTAGAAGAGGCCCTTAAGCCAGCGGTCCTAACTATCTACCTAACACAATAATATTAGCCTTTTTAAAAAAAACCTCTATAATGGTTTATTTATTAGTATCATCCAGGATCCAAATGTTCAGTATTCCTCCTAAAATTACATAAACAAATACAAATGGAAAGAATCCAAGTCAAAATCACATCACAAAAGCACGTAAAATTATAAGAACGCTATTTTAAAATGCTGGCACTTTAAGAGAACGATAATCTCAAAACCCATAAAATCGCCAAATTATTCACTAAACTGCTAAGCAGATAAACATGACTCTAATGAATGAGTGTGGGTTTTGTAAGGAAAAATTCAAATAAATTGAATAATTTGCATTAAGATGCAAAGTTTAAACATCTTTTTTCCTCTTAGCAATTTGATTCAAAGAGAGATAAACCACAATACAAGAAAATATAACCTCTTTTAAATATGGTTATCATTTTAAAGGCTGGCCCAACTAGGAGAATCTGAAGTTTCCTGAGAAGTCCATATTTAGATAAATGGGAACAGTCCATAGTCCCAGTCTTTGCTGGGACTAACATCAACAAAAAATGTCATATGGCAGTCTTGTATTTTAAGCTCACGGTTTGGGGGATACATTCTCAGGTCTTTAATAAGGGAACTGCAAAATATAACTGCCATTAGATAGTAATGGGAGTTAAAGAATGAGTCCTCAAGTAAAGATTAGAACAAGCCTTTCTATTAGTCCTTCAAGGACAGACTTTCAAAATGTTTGATTCTGATAATCCCACGCTGTGAGTAGATTGCTTACTCTTCACTTTGTAAATATTGGTGGGCTATCTGAAATTTGTTATCAACTTTGGAGTTTCAGTTATATGTGAAAACTCTCTCAATTTAACTTTTATTACCCCCATCGTGATGTGCAGGATGTGTAGACAAAAGCTTTATATCAGCTAATTATATGAAAAGATAAAGGATGTCATAATTCATGTGATCCTTAATAGGCAAAAAGCAAAAGACTAGTGTCCTCTCAAGAAGAAAAATTTCAGACCTGTGAAAAGGACAACAGAACTAATTAAAAAAATTGTATTTACTTAGAACCATTCAGAATGTCAACAAAACAGCTGTAACTTTTTTTGCAGTTAAAGAGTGATATTCAGTTAATAGAACAACAATTATTTCATGTAGGTGCATCAGAGACAACTGAAGATGAAAAAACTACCATCCCCATGTGTAACTAATTTGTGCTGTGCACCAATAAGAACCTGCTTTAAATTTCCATGCCAATTTCCAACCCCCACACTGTACCAGGCAAGGTTAGTGGCTATTGGAAATACCGCCAGGACAGGGCTATCTAAAGACACATTCGGTAGTGTGTTAACTATACAAAAAAAGACACTGTACAGTTTAAAAACAAATCTTACACAGCCTTACATTTC